>NAJQ01000541.1:0-20309 GCA_005059865.1 Friedmanniomyces simplex
AAGGAGCAGTCGGAACGGGTGGACGCTGATGTGGCGACGCATGGCAGCCAGCTCCCTCGTCAGCAAAGTAAGCTGTCGCGAATCCACGAAATATGTAGCTAGCATCTGCTAACCTGACCGAAGTGGTGGCTATGCCCCAGTACTCCCAGTCCGCCTACCGCCACGGCGAATACGTGGCCAAGTACGGTGTCTTCCCGCTCGGAGAAGAGCAGAAGAAGATCGAGAAAGAAGACGTCCAGGAATCCGCCCCGATCAACATCCTCAGCCAGCACACTCGCAACTTCCACATGAAGCACAAAGTTACCTACTCTTTCTGCGCGCAGATGCTGCAGGATCTGGACGAGCAGCCCGTGGACGATATCGGTGTTGAATGGGACCCGAAAAAGTATCCATTCGAGCAAATCGCCACGATTGAGTTCGAGCCGCAAGATAGCTGGCTGCCCGAGTTCCGGGTGTGGTGGGACGATAGGTACACACAGCTTTTTACCTACTACCTTGACGAGAAGAACAAATTGCTAACATATGCGCAGAATCACCGTCAACTCCTGGCACGGACTGAAGGTCCACCAGCCGCTCGGCAGCACGAACAGATTGAGGCGGGTCGTCTATGCCGAGAGCCGGAAGCTGCGACTGCGAGTCAACGGTTACAAGGACTACGTCGAGCCGGCGAGCTTGAAGGAGGTGCCTGTTCCCATTCCCGCGCCGCAGTTCGATCTCCCGCATCAGCCTGCTGTGCCGAGTGTGGCGGTGGCTTCGTGAGTTTTGGGCACTTGGTGGCAATTGGTAGGAACTTGGGATGGTGACTGCTTGGTGGGGGTTGGGTAGGGATTGTGGGTTTGGAAGCTGCGAAATCGGCATTGTGCGTTACGCTATTGACCCTTCATAGCGCACTTATGAATGTGCTCCGGCCACCATCTTCCTCACATCTCACCCTCTAGCTTCTACCCCCACTGTTCGTCGAAGACCTTGCCATTGCAGAGGTCGCACGAAACAGGTCCGACGATCGGGAATTCGCTCCTGTAGTGAGGTGCTGGATGAATGTCCGACTACCTCAATAATATCACGCTGATCCTCCGGACGTTTCAAGGATGATCTATACAGACGTGTACTCCGGGAATGAAGTCCACAGTAAGGCGGCGTCCAATCTATCCTTGCGGAGGGCACCCATTACCAAGCGATCGACCACTCCGAAAGCTAGCTCGAGTCGTGTGAGCTACATGCATTGAGCATATGCAGACAAGCTGAAGCCCTGCTTGCAGCACATGCGCATATCTGGTAGATTGTGGCGCCTGCAGGGACAGCTCACGACAGGGGCAAGAGAGGGAGCTGTTCTAACTAATCGAACTCCCCTAGCTTGAGCGGACGGGCAACAGCGTAGACCTACCGACTTACACTGAGGCCGCCTGCTAACACTCTTCACTCGGTAGTACTAGTATTGTTGGGCCTCGCATTGGGCCCGCGACTGCTGAGCTGGTCATTCTCCCACCCAGGCGATCCGGGCATCTACGCAACGGCAGACATGGCTTCGGTGCCACCCAAAGGTCAGATCTACGACTCGGTCGCGAGCGACTACGATATAATCTGGAGTGTCCCGGCTGTCAAGATCCTCTTCCCCATGCTCGATGCCAACCTCAGACGCCTCGGACCCTGGGACGGAGCTTCCGCCCTTGACTTGGCGTGTGGCACTGGCATAGGTCTCCGAGAGATGAAGAAACTCGGCGCCACCAAGCTCGTCGGTGTCGACATCAGCCGCGAAATGCTCGATGTTGCGAAACAGACGTCCCCGAACGACGGGTTCGAACTGCATCATGCCGACTGCTCCCAACCACTCGACTACTTGGGACTGCAGCAAGGCAGTTTCGACGTCATAATCGCCATGTGGCTCCTCAACTATCCCGAGGACCGAGCGCAGATGGCTGGCATGTGGCAGAACATCGCGACGTACCTGAAACCGGACGGGAAATTCGTCGGCATCATCCAGAACCAGGACACCGTGCACCCCAGCAGCATGCAAGGGAAGTGGGACGCATACGGTGCACGGGAGACCAATGTACAACCCTTGCCATCGGGCGATGGAGTGCGCATGCACGTCGAGTTCAATACCGAGCCGAAGGTGGAGTTCGATACGCTCGTGCTCCGGAAGGAGATTCTGGAGGAGGAGGCGAGGAAGGCGGGATTGGTGGATTTGCATTATGTGCGGCCTGGCGAGGAAGCGAAGGGCGAGATCGAGGGGAAGGGTGAGGCGTGGTGGGGAGAACTGTTGGGGGAGTACCCGAATCAGCTTGTTATTGCTATGAAAGCGTAGCGGTGAGTTGCTTGTCTTATGAGTACGGCGGATGGAAGGATTGAGGTCTCCGAAGCCCCTATCAGCTGACTGTCGTAAATTGTCTATTCGCACTCCCGAACCTTGGCACTCGCCGGACTCGATGGAACCACCGGTAGGAGACAAGGTGCTCTTTGCGCGGCTCAAGAACGTGATGGCTGTCCATGACTCTGGTCCTCAAGAGCCCAGATCGGCCCGTCTACATAATCAAAGGGGGGCTATAATTGCACCTTCAAAACGCCACAGATCGTGCTGCGTGTCACCCTTCAAGTGTTGTCTTTCACCAATGCCACCGGCCCAGTATACTCCCGCTTCCCGTGCAGGTAGTAGTACGCAAACGCCAAAATCATGACGCCGCCATTGATCAAGACATTCCAATTCATCGTGCTCAGCGTGACCGGTGTCGTCTGGGGGAAGAAGAGGAACACCCATATCCACAGCAGGAACGCGAGCGCGATCAGGTTGACGAATAGACCGGCTCGGCCCAAGCTCCATCGCCTCGCTGGTAGCGGCAGGCTTCTGAGTCTTCGGACGACGACGCAACCGATCGAGATGATGTAAGTGGTGAGTAGGGCGTTGGTGCCCATGGAAGAGACAGCGTTGAAAGCTGCAGTACTTCCAATGTTGATCAAGGAGAGAAGCGCGGTGCAGCAGAAGGTGACAAGGACCGCGTTCAGCGGGATGTTCCAACCAGGTTTGACCTGCGATGCGGTTAGTCCATGGGAACGCCTGTAACGGGAAGAAGAGGTGTGCGTGCATGGGCAAGGAAGTTTGAGCCGGGCATCCCACGATCCCGTCCGAAAGACCAGAGTTGTCGAGACACTGTGGCGAGGGTGCTGATAACTGAGGATGTGGTGTTGACAATCATGATCCCGACCATCACGGATGTGCCTACTTTACTGCCTGTGGCATTGTAGAATGCGTCGATGAAGGGGTAACCGGTTTGCGAATCGACAATGTCAAGTGGGTTGCCAGCGATAAAAGCGAAGGTTATCACCATGACCCAGCCGAAAGCGCCGTTGACCACGATAGACCACATCGTCGCCCGAGGAAGGACGATGGAGGCATCTCGGATCTCCTCGGACACTACGACATGATAAGCTTGGTCGACGACAAGCGGAGGCATGCCTCCAATGATGAACACCCCATGCGACTTACTGTGTACCGCTGAATCGGCGCCCAGCAATCCATACACCGACGTGAGCAATCCCACCATGAAGGACACCCCCTGCGTGGGCCACCCGCGGAGATTGTCGAACTGAGTGAATACCGTACCCGCCGTATTGCGCGGCGACAGGACCCACAGGGGAATGATGACGCCAAAGAACCCTAGTAAATGCAATATCAACACCAGCCCTTCAATCACCGGCAAGTGCTTGGCGAAGACTGTGTTGAACAGAACGGCGAAAGCGACGATGGCGATGATGAGGAGTGTGCCGTGCCACCTTTGGAAGATGTAGTCTGGGTTGTTCAGGACGATGAGCCCTTGGATGAGCGTGCCTGCAATGAATGCGATCGAGGCCAGGCCGGTTTGCCAGCCCAGGACCGAGATCCAGCCGACAATGTAGCTTAAGAATCTCTGACAGCTTCGCGGCGAGAACTACCGCCGATGAGTGGCAGGGTTAGCGAGTGTCATGGATCCAGTCGACCCGCAAGACAATTTTCTCCAGGCACGGAGAAATCGAGCGCCGCTGTGTTCGCTCTCAAGATCACAGCTCTGCTGTTCGCAACAGAGAGCCATGCGTGGCCGGCGATCATGCCCATCAGTATGGCTTACCTCGGAAACCCAATGATACTGGCCCCCGCTCGTAGGCGCCCTGGCGATGGCAGCTTCATCAGTCCGGTTTGGACCTGGTCATTAGAAGATTTCTCTGACTTACATCGAGGCCATCTCCGCCAGCGAGGCAAAGACAGAGCAATAAACCCATCCAAACGATGAAGAAGGCCCAGACTATCCCGGCAAGACCTCCGTTCAGCAGCCCGAAGATGGTGGAGCTCAGTACGATCTCCCAAGTACTCATTGCCGTGCTGGAGAAGCCGAGAATGGAGATGAATCGGAAGTTGCGCTGCCCTTGTCAGTAAGGTAGATGTGACACTGCACCACGGGCTTGCAATCTACGTACGTTGAGCTGCTGCTGTCTTCCAAGACGGTCCATTTCCTGTGCGTCTGTCGCTGAGCCCACCATGTCCTGCGGAGCTTCCATTTGCATCTCCTCTGCATGTTGGTGCGCAAGAGGCTTACTGGCATTAGACATGGTGTTGACAGCAACTGGAAGAGAGCGTGGCTCAAAAACGGTCCGTCTCTGTCAGAAATTCAATGTGATGGAACAAAGAACAAACACTCGACGCCGATCCGCTTGTACCACTTTCTAGCATCAAGTGCCGGATTAATATCCCAAGCTCTTGCAGGAGGCTGCATATGCGACTAGAGTGCTGTTGATGAAGGCTGCAGATGGTGGCGTCGTGCTGATTGTTTCCCATCGCACCGGCTGCTTACCCTGCATAAGAGACTAAAGGGCCCTGCAGACCTTAGGCGCCTGCGAATAACATCCCGGTGATGGATTAATACAGTGTTGAACTTTGCAAGATCTTTCTACACTGCGACGAAAGAGACTGAATAACAATCCCGACGGCTCTCGCGACCCACCACCTCGACCGGCGAACGTGAACGAGACCTTTATGGCTCAATAACAAGCCTGCCTGCCGCCACCGGCTCATTCCATACCGCTTCAATATCCTCCAACTTCGCGAGCTTGATCGGCTGCTCTGGGATCCCCTTCACCAACGCCAACAGCTCGTCGATACTCTGCGCCATCTCATGCATGGCCCACGCTCCCGGCCCGGAACCTCTAATGGTTAGATTCTTCGACCGCAGTACAGCTCCCGGAAGGAGTAGATCCTGTCCCGATAGCGCGCCGATGTGCACGTATTGTGTCGCTCGCCGAGACTTGAGCGAGGCCAGCAGGTGTGCAGTCACAGGCCCGTACACGTAGTCGAGGATGACATCGACATCGCCCAATGCGCTCCAGTCGGTCTCCTCAGGTTTGTCGGCAATTACTACTGTGCCGTCAAGGCCGAGAGTCTCCATGATCGTTTTGTTGCGTCCTGCTCCGATGACCCTCTTCGCGCCGAGTGCACGCGCGAGCGAGATCGCTACGCGGCCGGATGCCGAAGTGGCACCCACGATGAGGACCGTGAAGTGTGCCGGCAGGTCCTTCGTACGGGTCTTGAACGCCATCCAGCTCGAGAGCGCCGGGTTGATGATGCCAGCGGCCTGGACGGGGTCGGGCCCTTCCGGCAAAGGGCGGATGTTACGCTTCGGGATGTTGACACGGTCCGCCATCGTACCACGCTCCATAGAGAACCAGTACACCATCTGGCCATCATCGGTCTCCCCGACGCCGTCGACGCCAGGTACATGTGGTAGCTTTCCGCTCGAGTAGTGCTTCCCTGCCGCACGGCTGCGGACGACTTGGTGGACTCCGGTGGCCAGTACAGTGATACGGACTTCGTCCACTCCTAGGGCCGGCTCGTCAACTTCGATGAACTTGGGCGCTTGTCCCCACTCCTGTACTTGGGCTTGATGCATGATAATCAGGTTGCTGCTTGGTGACTTGTCGGGAGTCGCTGCTTGGTCAGGTAGAAAGTATGCGTTCTAATCGTGTAGTGGTGATTGGGAAATGAAACAACACTTACTACGACCGAGGAGGTCTATATAGCTGCGCGCATTAGATCCACTCGATCGTGGTCTCAAAGTCTCCGATGTGGAAACGGATCCGAAATATGGAAGGTCCGAAAATGAGGAAGATAATGGGTGGGTTTCGGGGCCGAATCTGCTACCTTACAAACCAGCTTCCGCCCATCAGGCATCAATCCTCCCGACCATCTCATCCCATCAAAGGTTTCCGTACTGCATCTTCATATGCTTTCGCGGCGTGTGCGAATGAAGGTTGTCGTAAGTCACGAGGCACAGCATCTATAGCAAATGATTGTCCGAACTGGAGGAACGCCGTACGCCGAGCCACAAGACCATTCTTGTGAGCAATCCCATGCCTCCTCCTGCCTCCGTTAGCCGCGAAGGCAGCCCGGTGACAGACAACATGATGCTCTGGCTTCCGGTGATATGCGACTCGTGATGGTATAGAAGTCATCGTCAATTCGTGGTATGCTGTTTGCGTGTAACGATCTCGTTCTCTTCAGACCATCTGAATCACCATGTCGACAACCAACTTCATGCTCAACACCCACGTATTCCCCGGTCAGCATGTTCGCGAGTACGCCGGTGCGACACGGAACTCCGAAGAGGACATCTTGTACCTGGATGCCAACCAATACGTACCACTCAGCAACCCAAGCCCACAAGACGGCGACATCACCATCCTGGCCGCACACGCCATTGGCTTCCCGAAAGAGCTGTACGAGCCTCTTTGGGATGACCTCCTGGCACAGAGCGAGCGGAATGGCTTTCGCATCCGCTCCATATGGATCGCAGAGGCCAGCAACCTAGGCGCGAGCGGCGTGCTGAACGAGCAGACCCAGGGCGACGAGCCGAGCTGGTTCGACTACTCGCGTGACATGCTGCACATGACGAACGTCTTCCGGGAGCACATGCCGCAGCCTATTGTCGGTATCGGGCACTCGATGGGCGCTACGTCATTAATACAGCTGGCCATCATGCACCCGCGTGTCCTGGCTTCACTGGTCCTGCTCGACCCTATCATGGGCATCTCGACGCCACAGGACTTTGCGACCATGTTCATCGCCAATGCCTTGCGACCTGACCTTTGGTCTACCCGAGCGGAAGCCGAGCGAGACTCACGCGCTCTCTTCAAGAGCTGGGATCCGCGGACGTTTGAACTCTGGCTGCGGTACGGTCTGCGTGAGACTCCTACCCTGCTCCACCCCGAGCCTGGCGCTTACACCCTACGAACATCGAAAGCGCAGGAAGGCTGGATGTATGCTCGCAGCTGGCTCGACCCGCTGCCGCCAACTGGCGACATAGCGACACCGAGGACGCGCGCAAAGTACCCTGACCAGCACCAATACGTCCGGGCTTCGCATCCCTTCTACCGTGGAGAGGATGTGCATGTCTGGCATGATCTCCCGCGGCTGCGGCCTGGCGCAGCATATATCTTCCCGTCCAGTGGTCCGATGACAGATGCGGAATCCATGAACGCCAAAGTAGAGCGCACGGGTACAGGAGCTGGTGGCAGCGGCGGTGTCAAAGAAGGTCGTGTGGAAAAGCTTGTGGTAGAGGGGGTCGGACATTTGCTGCCATTCGAGAGGCCGGGAGAGTGCGCCACCATAGCCGCAAAATGGATCGGCAAAGATCTCAAAGCATGGCAGTTGCGTAGAGACCTTGCGAGGGAGCATCGAGACGACAAAAGCATCGACATGTTAGCGCTGAGCGAAGAGTGGGTACGCCAGGCTAAACTCCATTTCCAGAAGGTCAAGCGCAGCAGGCAAGCAAAGTTGTAGCTGCAGTCTAGGAAAGCTTCATACCGTCCTCACCACAGGCATGTGGCGGACCGGCTAGACAAGCGCAGCTAAGTTTCCGTTGACGGTCTGTTGTGCTTGCCGGGCGGTAGTACCGTCAGCTTCCGACCAGTCTTGCTCCCACCGATTCGGGATCTTCAATTGTTGTTCATCTTTGCGCAAAGATTTAGGGCGCGGTCCTGTTTGTTATCTTTGCATGCAGTCTACCAGGGCCCTGGATGCGCACATATAGTGATGCTCGATGTTGGCAATCACCCAATCGGCTTCCTACGAGGGTCCAGTTGAGCTCTGCCAGGCTGCACTGGCTCGGCATCACTCCGGCTCGCTTGCTGCCGCTGTAAGGCTTTCACGTAGTAGTCCTTCGTCTGCTTCGCGTGTCGGTCGTAGGCGTCCATCTGCTGAATGGCGTCTTGCGCCGCCCTCACTTGGACTGGCACGGTGGCCTGTCTGACGGAGGGGCCGGCGGTTGGTATCGAGCCATGAAGCAGGCACGGGTCACCGGAACCCTCGGTATACGGCGCGTTCAAGCTGGCCACGAATTGACGGTGGTCCGAACATGGCGGGCTGCCATTTCCATCATTCATATCGGTGTCTTCGTCGGGGCGGAGAGACTCCAGCCTTTGTCGAGCTTCGGCGAGTACGCTGGATCTATTGAGTATTCAGAGGCGATTCGGGAAGACAGCGACTGGGCAAGGTCGCGCACCTTACGTCCTGGTCGTGCTTCTCCAGGTTGGCAATGATTGTCCTTAGCCGGTCCTCTCTGTCTGTTGGCTGCGGCAGATGACTGAGGTCGGCAATAGGGCGAAAGATGTGAGGCAGCATGCTGTCCACCATGTTGGCTTCTTGCGAGTCGTTGCAACTGAACCGCGACAGGAAGTATTCAGGACGTGTAGGATAGATATAATTGAAGCAGCAAACGTAAACTCTAACGCCGAAATAAGTGGGGCCGACCTCGTTTCGGGCCGCGGAGTTCGGACTTCAACCTCCTACTTGACCTTCAACAAGAACTCGCGACAGCGATGTCGAATGAAGATGATCCGACAGAGACCCTCAGCCCGCCACATAGCCTAGGCCTGGGAGACAATACCGTGCGTACATCATCGGACGGGCGCTGCTCACACGGCGGCAAGAAGGTGAGGCAACCCCGTCTACACTACGACTCTCTGGGGCCCTACATGTAGCGTGCCGTGAGAGTAGGTGACCGTTCAGAAATGGCAAAGGAGAAGATGCAGGCGGCTGTGCAGAGGCGAGGCTGACCGGAAATTGTAAGTTATCTATGTACAATTGGGGCCCTTGAGACCGCGAGGGCGCGGTACCGGTCACGTTCATTTCACCAAGAACCACGCCCCTCCCAGCGTCATGATCAGCACCAGCGCCGTCAATATACCAGCACCAGCCTTATCGCCGGCGCCGATAGTCTCAGTATATACCCCCGCCTCGCCGGGAGTGACATCGCCAGTGCCGCTCCCTGCACTCGGATCCCCCGGGCTCGTGCCACCTGTATCAGCGGTGTAGGGTGCTCGCAGGTTATCCACGGTAATCAAGTTCGACTGTATAGCCGACAGGGCGCTCATCTGCTGGCCCACTCCGTACGTCCCGTCCCAGATCGTGGAGTTCCACCGGAACCCGCACGTCATGCCGTCGGTGCCGCCGTCGCACTGACCCGCGGCACCCTTGGAGCTGGCCTGAATGTAGGGCCATATGGTGGCTGCGGTAGTCGGCACGAGCTGTGCTGTCAGCGCGAGCCAACGGATTACGTAAGATTTGAAGGTCCAGTTATCAGTGTCGCAGGTTCCAAACGGCTCGCAAGCGACCTCGACCATGATCTTGTCACCCATGGAAGCTGGGAAGAATTCCTGGAGCGTATGGTTGAGCAGACCGTTGAGTGGCGTCAGCCACTTCTGGTCCTCGGTCTATCGGCGAGTCAGCATGACCTGAAGTCAATGAAAGTAGAAGGCACGACTTGCATGGTTGTAGAGGTAACTCAGCCCGCCAATGAAGAGTCCATAATTGTACGACCATTGTGTGTGGTCGGCTGCAGGACACGACATTGCTTGTTGATCGATGGTTGATCCGTCGTTGACTTGATATGTGGCATTGTCGAGGAGCACGGACTGAGAGAACCAGTTCCATTCCTTCTCTGCCCAGTCCACATACGTCTGATTGCCGGTGTACCTCGCGAGCCGAGATGCCAGCATGAAGAAACCTCCGTTTGCGACAGTATTCTTATAATCGTATCCGTTCTACCCAAAGCGAACGGGATCAGCCACCAAATCATAGTCCCACGCATGGTCACATGATTCAGTCTCACATTTGTAGGGAAAATCTGCCACCGCATTCCACCACCGCAGTTGGCGTCGTCCCAGCGAGAAGCTTGCTGGTTGAACACCGACTGCGCCATCGCCAGCCAGGATGGATACTCGGTCTCGGGAGCTGGAAAATTGCTTTCGGCTGCACCCATTGCGGCGAACGCCCAGAAAACCCCATAGCGAGTGGTCAGCCAAAGTCCAAGATCGAAGCACCCTGCAAGACCCGCTTCCTTGCGAGCGCTGAGATCAGATCTTGATGGCCCGGGATGTTTTCTTGCAGAACTGGAAGTCAGACCCACTGGTGTTACCTACTGGTCGTCGTTGCCTTCGCTGGTCGTCTGATTGGCGGGCAAGAAAGAAGTGCTACTCTGGCCGGCTTGCCAGCTCATGGCTTGGACGGTTTCAGCATCGTAGGTGGTATCGCCTGTGAGGAAGGAATAATCCACCAAGTGCATGAACATCGCGCCGGCTTCCCACCAATAATATGGATTGGGCAAGTTACCAGGGGTCTGCCCGGTGATGTTGCCGGAGTAGTATTTCATCAAGCCGTAAGCCACTGAACTCGCTGTATTTTTGATCGAGCTGGAGCTCGTGATGTCCAGAGTGAGCGCATTGCATATGTTTGAGAAGGCCAAGACCCATAGCCAGGAAAGTGAGCGTGGTGACGTCCGGGCCATGCTTCCCTGCGATCCCGAGTGCGGTACAAGACCAGGAGGCAAAGAGAATTGTTTGTTTGTCGGAGATGCAAAGCCTCACCCGCACGCGCCAAAGTCGCATCCTTTCTGAACCAGAGGCTGCGCAATACGATGCTTCGTCATTAGCGTGTGGTGGACCGGATACCGGCAGTCGCATTCGCTCTGCCGGATCTTGATTGTTTACCGGTCACACAGCGAAGCGTACACCTATAGCACCGGCTGCGCCTACTAGAGATTTGCACGCCTGGAACTCGACATAGTTCCTCGTACTACTATACCAATATTCGTTGCAGGTGCAGGTGGCGTCGACTCCTAGATGGAACGGGCCGCTAGCCGTGAGCTGTCGTGCCAAGCCCAGGTGCCAAGGCCAAGCATCGCTCCTTCTTTCTTCAGCTCGACAAGCAATTGAGACTTCTTGTTTTACCCAAGCAAGCAAGCCCAGAACCTGGTTGAGCACGTCAAATCGTCGCCAGCAACGTCCCTTGATGCCGTTACGGTATCTGCAAGCGATGTCTATTTACTATTGAGTGCTTGCAGAAGGAACATGGCCTTTGGTTGTTTGGATACTAGCACGGCATGCCAACGACATATTCAGATCGCCTACATTAACGAAGATGCTCAAACCGGAGCCGCCTAGTCCAGAGCTGCCGGGTGAATGCTCTCGTCGTACCTGCAGCAGCGGGCGAAATATGGGTCGGCGAGTGACGCAAAGGCTTGCGGGGAAGCACGAGGCGAAATACCAGCTCCCCATGTTGGCGATGAAGTCTAAACAACCGACGTCTAGCGGTCCTAGGTTTTGTTGACCACACCATCTCGTTGAGAACTGCGGCCACGAACAACCACCGCTTCAAGTCATTAGAAGACCGTCATCCTGTACAGCATGTCTTCAGCTCCGCGCAACCCTCCTTTCCGCGCCGGTAGGCTATCGAAAAGAACCTCGTACGCTATGCCATACTGACGGATTTCATAGAGCACATCGGCTCCCTCCTCAGGCCGGAGGAGCTCGTCAAGAAACGCTACGCCGTCGCCGACAAGTCCGCATCCCCAGACGAGCTGGTCCCGGTCGAGCAGAAGGCCATCAAGGAGGTCGTGAAGCTTGAACAAGACTGCGGTATCCACAGCATCACCAATGGCGAGTACAGCCGTCACCAGTTCTGGGGTGTGAGTGTCGAAGGTGTCTAGGCGCTGAGTTGAGCTGATGCACGTCAGACCTTCTTCGAGACGTTGGAAGGCATGGAGGAAGTGAACATGCGCGAAGGCGGGTATGATCAGTCGATCTTCCGAGCGTATGCTCCAGATGTGAGTTCGTTCTTCCAATAGTAGGTGACAACGCGGCTGATCCCAGACTCGATTGCAGGTCAAGTCATTCATGTAAGTCATATCGATGGGTGTAGCGACACTCGTCAATCATACTAAACACCATTCCAGGCATGCGAAGACGATTCCCAATTCAGTCACCGTTGCTACGGGCAAGATCAAGCATACCAGGAATTCGAGCTTTCTGCCGGAGTTCGAGTACCTGAAGACACTGGTGCCCGAGAGTGAATGGAAGAACATCAAGGTAGGAAATGACTCAAGCCAAGCTGGACCTCTACTGAACCTCTCTCTTTCATGTCTAGCTTACCCTGACCTCGCCGTCATGGTATCACTTCCGTTACGGGCCGAAGAAGGCGTACGTGGACGGGGTGTATGAGAACGATGAGCAGTACTTCAAAGATGTTGCCGCTGCGTATCAAATGGAGTTGAAGATACTCTACGATGCAGGCCTTCGAAACGGGCAGGTGGACGACCCGAACCTTGCATGTCAGCCTCTCCGCAACCCCGAGATACATGTACATTCGAGACCTTCGATTGACGGTTCTAGACTTCTGCTCAGAGGCCATGCTTGAAGGGTGGAAGAAGGACAAGGAAAATTTCCAGACTGCCGACGAGCAGTTGGACGCCTACATCTCGTTCTACAACGATTGTCTGAAGGTAAAGCGACCGGAGTCCTGACTTTCTCATTTGAGCGACCGTCTCGACCCTGGGGAAAACGTTTCTAACAATTCACAATCAGCGACCCGCCGATTTCCACATGGGCATCCATCTCTGCCGAGGCAACTGTAAGTGCTTCGATGATTATGACCCCTGACGACCATCCAAGATACTTGCTGACCTTGCCACCCATCGATCAAAGATCTTGAGGGCAGACACTTCTCCGAAGGCGCATACGATCGCATCGCCGCCAAGCTGTTCAACAACCTGAACGTCTCCACATACTACCTGGAGTACGACACGCCGCGAGCCGGAGGCTTTGAGCCGCTCAAGAACTTGCCAAAAGACAAGAACGTAGTCCTCGGGGTCGTCACTTCCAAATCCCCCAAGCTCGAGGACCAGAAGGAGATGGTCGAGCGCGTGTACAAAGCCGCAGACTATGTCGCCGAAGGCTCGGGACAGCGCAGAGAGGAGGCCTTGCAGCGGCTGTGCGTCTCGCCGCAATGTGGGTTTGCGAGCCATGCCGAAGGCAACCCCTTGGGCTATGAGGTATCAAACGTCAAGTCGTATCCTGATCAGAGTATAGTGCGCTAATCCCTTTCGCTTGCAGGATATGAAGAAGAAGCTGCAGTTAGTGCGTAGCATTGCTGACGAGGTCTGGCCTGGTCAGCCGTAGGGGAGTTTGCTTTTTGAGATTGCGGCGCGAGTGATACCCAATGCTTCAACAGCGGCGGCGAGGAGCCCGAGGTGGTAAGTCAAAAGCGATTGTTAGGACATGTGCAGCTCAACCTTGTTGAATATGGTGTTCATAATGCATTGCACGCCGTTACATATTTCTGACGTCGTGTGCCAAAAGCTCCGTCACCGACAGGGATTAAGAACCGGTCAAACAGGAGACACCGGCCTCTCAGGTGACTGCTCGGAAGGGCTGTTGTTGCTGCTCTGTCGCCCAAATGTGGACCGCGAGTAGGCTTCCGGTGACAGCAGATGGTGACGAAACTCGCTCGGGGATATCGATGTATCGTCGCTCGATCGACTCTGCCGGCGATCGTTCCCGTACGCTGCGGGCGGCGTCTGCCCAAGCGTGAACTCGTCCGCACTCGTAAAGCTGACCAGAGGTACCGCGCCGTTGGAGCTGTTCCTGCCGGGCACCAGTGGAGGGCGAGTAGAAGCGTGTTGTGCGCTTCGTCTCCGGCTTTGGGTGGAGTGCTTTGTCCATCGCAGCCCGATCGGCCGTACCTCGTATGTCTTGCTGAAAATCCCGGCAGCCTTGAGGACGCTCACCGCGGAACACTCGCACGCATGAGACAAGTCGTCGATGCGATGCATGAGCCAGCGCAACGGATAGGTAACATGGCGAAAGCGTCGCACCTGCTGCAGCCCGTGCGCTGCATCCGTCGGGTCCGCGGTGCTAAGATGGCTTTGCATGCACCTATGTGAGTCGCGTGAGCTTCTAGCACATCATTGTGTATAGAAAAACGACTAACATACTCACCACTCCACGACGATGTAGGTCATCGCTATACTCATCACCGTGACCCCTAAGGTTGTGCCAGCAATCCAGAATCGCCTAATGTCCTTCGATGTGGCTATGTTCCTAAGACGATGTCAGAGAACGTTCTCAAAGAGTTTCATGACCGTCATGTACCACTCGGTTAGATCGATGTACCCGCCGCCCCCGGCCCAGAGGCTTGACATGCAATCGCAAGTATTGTCCGAGCCGAATGTCTGCGCAAGGATTCTATACAACAACCAGATTGTGTTGCCAATTTCCAACGGTCTGAAGAAGCAGTAGTCCCATCGCTGCTGCACTCTGAGGGGGGTAAACCAATCTTCGAGACGTTTCCGTTCCCGCTTCAGAGCCTTAATGACCATGCTGGGTAACACGGTAGAAATTATCGAAACAAAGACCGCGCCGCAGAGTCCCGCCAGCCTTTGCAGACCAGTCGTGATACCCACCCATGCCGTCCGGAGCCGGTGTGAGCCAATGGGGGTGTTGAGCGTCGCTCGCCGCTGTAGCTGATGCCAGCCGTCCTTTTTGGCATCCATCCACCACCAGATGCCCATTTCCGCAATCAGGAGCACGGTGGCGATAACGCCGAAGATTGTATAGCCTCCGCTTCGACAGCCTAGTCCGACTGTCGGCGTAAAGAAGGATAAGATCCAGGCGCCGAACGTCGTAGCTCCTACGCAGATGAACGCGGCCATCACCTGCACCAGCTCACGGTAGTCAAACCATTCCAGCCCGCCGGAGGGTTTGCCCAGAACGAGGTAGGTACGGGCTCGGCTTTCGTCCCTTAGCCAGTTCCGACCCTCCGGAGCAATGTAGATCTCTTCGATATCACAAAGGATGGCATGGGCTGCCCTGTAGTGCCACTTGACCCGACCTTGGCCAGAGAAGTTCTCGAAGAAGTCTGCCTCTCGAATGGCCTCACAATAGAGGCCGAGATCCTCGATGCGTCGCTCCATTTCCAATCGGTCGGCCACATCATCGATAGTATTGATGAAGTCGGTGCGGATCTGATGATCCATAAGCGACTTCCTGACATGGTCGATCAGTCTGTTGAGCTTCTTGCGGATGTCGTCTGCTGACGCTGGGTTCCTGTCAACGATTGAGCAGAGTACCACAACGGGAAGCCACTGTTGATCGAGAAAAGATTAGCCCGTGTCTTGTCAAGTAGCCCGAGCATGGGAACGTGCCGACAGCAGCAAGCCTAATGCGAGGTCATGCGCGACCGCATTCTCGCCCATGTAGCCGAAGGCGCTTTGGATGGATATGGCAAGAGCGAAGAGAAACCAGACGGTAGATATAAACACCGGGACGACACCCTTGCGGCGGCTTTCACGCAATTGCTGGGCCAGCTCCTGGCGCATCACGTTCAGCTCGTCCGGGAGCTCACGGTTTTCGTCCGTATCTGTTGGAGCGGAGACTTGTGATTGCTGGGTATGGCCACCTGTGTGGCCGCCTGAAGTCTGGACAACAGGCTGCTGATGCGGCAGTTCGTGCATGGCCCGCGCTCTCTTGAGCAGCTGAAGGTCTTTGCTAAAAAGCGCAACTCGTAACAGTCCCTCCGCGGGCTTGGTGTCGTTGCGATTAGTCTCTATGGCAATGCGAGAAATACTGTACTGGTTCAGGCTGGCGAGTAGGTACAAACTGTCCCGGATGGAAGCAAAGTTACTGTCGCGAGAAACGTCGACGGTCTCGTACGGGCTCGCCATGTCGGCAACCAAAGCGCATTTTCCAGAGACCTTGATGTTCCAAAGGGTGTAGGCAAGCGATGATATCGGACTTCCTACCCATCGCGCAGTCGTGAGAACTGTCTCCCAGAAGGCTGCAAGCACGCATTAGTGGACTTCACAGTGTTCGGCATAGATCGTAGAGTACCATTAGACACGAAGGGCGCTTGTAGCAAGACGCCGATCACTGGCAAGACCCAGGTCGTGATTGTGCTGCTTGCCTGGTTCCAGTCATAGTACGCTGCACCATCACCGCAGAGTACCTTGCAACCAAGGGTGCTTATCTGACTGGATCGATTCTGAGGTATTAGGCGTACGGGGCCAGTCCAGCCATAAGGTGAATTCTGTATAGCGGTGTTGAGTGGCAAATAGATGGCGGCACATTGACTGAAGTTGGTGTAGCCCATGGCGAGCTTCAGCTTCCCAGGGGAGTGCTAGCGTTGTCGCTCGAGGTTCCGCGCATCGGGGATGGTGTTGCAAAGGATTCGCAAGCTGCATCCGGGGATCTTGTACTGCTTCGTGGTCGAGTATGACTGGATTCCGCGACGTCTTGCACGACGCTGGCGCCCATCTGCGTAGTCCGCATGCCCTCAAGGCGATCAGGCGATGTGGCGCCATAGCTGGAGCTGGAGTGGCCGACGGAAAACGGCAAGTCTCGCCCTGCCGTTTTCGCTTTTGGGAGAGCGACCAGCCATGTCCTCGTCGCTCTATCGGGCACACACTATGGACCGCCAATTGCCAAGGGCGACCCTGCGTACCTGCTGGGGTGTGCGGTGGTGTCTGCGATCCAGGAAATGCAGCAAGGATAGCCGAAGCATGCAAATGCTACGGCGCTACTGTACCACTAGCGCGGTACTGCCGCCATCACCACCACCACCATGCCGGTGAGCTTTCACAACAATCATTTTCGGGGCCCATCACGCCCGTCAGGAGACCTTGTGTTGTAGGGGATAGGTCCTACATACTTACCTTGCTCCCTCGTCAAGCTGCCAGCCGAGGCGTAAGTCAACCCCGCCGTCTAGTGTCCGCCCCCACCTGCACGAAATGGCTACCGAGCCGGTACTGGTGGTCGATACATCCATATGGCAAGGCGATGTCCAACGACGCCGGTGTGGCTCCGAAGGCTGTTGCAGTACTGTATATAGTGGTAAGGTACAGCCTTGCAGCGCGTGTAGTCCCCTCATGCTGACTGAGCACCCCGCGCTTCGCCTTCCCCATCTAGCCAACCCGGCCGACATCATCGACCGCAGAATCCTTTTTCGCCAAAGCCTTGAAGATTTCTTCCCACTTCACCTCTTCTCCCCAATCTTGACAGCTACCTCCGGACGCAAGCAACGACGCACTTTCGCGAACGCTTGAATCACCCAGCAATGTCTGCCACCAAACAGCGGCCGTCTGTCGTTGACGGCGGCATCGCCCCCAGCAATGCCCTCCAATCGGACTTCAACGCCAACGACGACGGCGACAGCATGGACGCGGACGAGCGGTACTTGGTAAGGCTCAGCGAGAGCTAGGAGCATTGAAAGGGTCGAAAACGATGAACATCGAGTATATCCTGCAGCGCACTCAGTGAGTCAAGCAAGCATCAAGTGAAAAACAACGTCATGGCGCGCCGGTATCTGCGTCCTTCTACCCCTTCCACCAACCCTCGCTTCGTGCGACGGGAGTGGATGCGGGGGAGGCGTAGGTTGAGATCAGACGGCATGAACTTGGGCATTCACATGCGCGAAAGGAGATGCTATGACCGTCAATCGATGCTCCCCTCCTCCCCTGTAGTAGCTGTATCACTGACCTTAGCCGAAGCGCGCATTGGGATACAAGCAGGTATGGTGTTACATCAGCGCTGCAGTAAGAAATCGTCCGTGCTAACGCGCCGCAGTCTCTCCATCGACAGTGGAAGTTCTTCGAGAGCTTTGCTGCAAGTTTCGGTCCGTTCAACCTCCACGATCCAGCATTGCTATACGGTCACTAATAGCCGCAGCCGCTCTATACTCCGTCGGTGGCATCCGTACAACTTTTACCATCGGTGTTGGTGCTGGTGGGCCTGCCGCATACTGGTGGGTAGCGGGTGTATGAGGATACTAAATACACTCGCTGACAGCGCGTAGGTCAAGCTATGTCATCACCTGCGTCTTCGTCTTCATCACCGCAGCCGTACTAGCAGAGGTGTGCTCTGCGCTGCCGGCCGCTGGATCGATCTACTTCTGGGCAGCAGAATCTGGCGGCCGCCGTTACGGAAGGCTGTTCGGCTTCATCGTCGCCTGGTGGAGCACTACCGCGTGGACGACATTCGTGGCCAGCAACTGTCAAGCGGCAGCCAATTTCCTGCTCTCCGAGATCACCGTCTTCGGATTGAACTTCCCAACCGACCCAACCGACATCCGCTTCAGAGCCGTGCAATGGATCGTTTCGGAAGGCTTCCTATTCTTGGCGATCGGGATGAATTACATGGATCCTAAGACGTATAAGACCATCTTCCGCCTCGCCACTGGCATCATCCTGCTCGACTTCGTCCTGAACATGATCTGGCTGCCTATCGCGGTGTCGAACTCCTACGGCTTCCATGACGCCAAATACGTCTTCACGCAGACGTACAATGAGACTGGTGCGCCGCCTGTCTGGAATTGGATGCTAAGCTTTTACGTTACGGCTGGTATCCTGGTCGGTTTCGAAGCCTCCGGGCACATCTCTGAAGAGACGCAGAACGCTAGTGTCGTCGCTGCACGTGGTATCTGGTGGTCTGCGGTCGCTTCCGCGCTCATCGGCTTTCCGCTGGTGATCCTTTTCCTCTTCTGTCTGCCGGATCTGGACACGCTCTACGGCCTTGGCGCACCGCAGCCTTTCGTCGAGATATACGCCATGACCTTAGGCAGAGGTGGACATGTCTTCATGAATGTCGTCTGCATCATAGGATTGATCTTCAACACCACCGTCGCTGGTGTCGCCAGCTCACGCCTGATCTGGGCGGTGGCGCGAGACGGCGTATTGCCATTTTCGGGCTGGATCTCGAAAGTCTCGGCCAAAAAGGAGCCGAAGAATGCGATCATCGTGATGCACGTTGTGGCGTCCCTCCTGCTGTGCACAATCTTGGCATCACCGGTCGCTTTCAGCTCCCTGGTCTCCGCGGCCGGTGTACCTACTATCACTGCTTACGCTCTGATCGCTTTCGGACGATTCTTCCTCACCCCGAGGAAGTTCCAGCACTCGCCCTGGAGCCTGGGCAAGTGGACGCGGCCATTTACTCTCATCGCGTTGGTGTGGAACCTGTACCTTGCGGCTGTGCTGTTCTCGCCGCTATACTTCCCAGTGACTGGCTCGGTAGGAAAGCCCCCCTCACGAAGCAAGCGGTTAGATGCTGATATTCACTCCTTTTCAGACCTTCAACTACTCGCCAGTCATCTTCGGCGCCATTACATTCTTCGGCCTGCTGACGTATTGGCTCACGCCCGAAGACCAGTGGTTGCCCGCGGCCCGCTTGGGCAAGGTCCATCAGTTGGAAGCAGAGTACGAATGATCGTGCTCAGGAGTGCGATTACGTGTGGCTGCACAGATTGTACTCGGCATGCTAATCGGGCATGCAGAACTAGACTGGTTGAGCAGTATCGTGGACTGCGACGTACATCTCGGAAGGTAGTGGTACGCGAATATGGAGGACTGTCGGAGGCCCCTTCTGCACACAGACAGGTCGTTAGAGAGAGACTGTACACATGCCCTCGTGCCATTCGTCTAGTTTTTGTTCTTTGCTGATCACGGCATCCGGCAACAACGAAATATTCATACTGTTGCTCTGTCAGGCTGCACGAGCCTACTTCGATCTGTTGCGTGCGACGGAGGAAAGCCAGTCATGTTCATTGTCATTCTCGGCTTGGATGTGTATTGGCGTACATGTACTCCACAAATCCGTACGGAATTTCGTCAGTATCTACAGTGTGCACACCGAGGGACCTTCGCGGAACGCCGTATCATTCTCCGTCATATGCATCGTTTCACAGCATCCTTCAATTGTCCAGTCGTAGCGTCAAGATCAATAGCGTAACATACGCCGCCACACTCAGACTCGTCAAGACAATCACCATATTGCCACTCGTGCGAAACCTAAGGTGCAGCCCTATCAGCACTCACACACTCTCCCCACAACGTTGACATCACGGTTCTAACTTACCGCTTCCTACTCAACCCATCCTCCCCCACTTCACTGAAGAACTGCCGGTTCCCCTCCATGCGCCGGAAAGCACTCACGGCCAGGACTCCCGCGCCGTAGATGGCGAACAGGGC
>NAJQ01000542.1:0-20299 GCA_005059865.1 Friedmanniomyces simplex
CATTCGAAGGCAGAGGCCTTGTGTCGAAAGTGGACCGTTGCCGAAGTGAAAGACAACGGATACTGCGGTTGCCGGTGAGGCAAGCGGGGTCAAGCGAAGCGGGGAGGAGGAGGAGGTGCTGCTACAATCCGCACACACGATGTCCACGAGGTCATTTAGCCTGCATGCGTTGCAAAGATACAGACGTGAGGTGGCTGGAGGTTGTGCGATCGCGTGGGAGATGTTTGCGGTGGTACTCACGCAGCACGAAGGATTGCCCATTAGCGATCTCCCTCGCCTACGGCAACAGAGGCCACGGCCAGCTCGGAGCAACTCCGCAACCTCCAGATAGACACTCTCATCAGCAGCACCCCAACACTTACATCCTCCCCCTGCGCGCCCATCCAAGCCCATTCTCGAGGACCTCCGCATGCTGCCGCCGTCCCGTCTCCCGGCACCTCGCCAAAAACTCTTGTCGCCCCAGACTGGGCCGACAAACGTTCCGTCGATAGCGGCTGTTCAGCGAGGATATACTAAGCGCATCGTCGGAGCTCTCGACCGTACGCTCAGCAACCCCTGTGACCTCCGGCTGGCCTTGCGTCTCGCCGGGTACCTCTGGCTTGACAACAGTGTCGTAGGCTGGAGGATCGTCGGCCGGGATAATGTGATCGTCCTCGTCGCTAGCGTCACCGCCACTCTGGGGCTCCGGGGCGTCCTGCCCGCCAGCGTCCTCATCATCGACGCCTGTGTCACTGCCCATTTTGCGGTCTGAGGCGTCCTCCTCCTCGTCGCTATTTTCAACCATCTCCGCCGAAAGGTGCACCTTCTTCCGCTTCGGCAGCCGAACAGATCTGGGCTCCCTCGCCAGTGCATCCTCGACCTTAGCGCAGTTCTCTTCCTCCATATTCCTTGCAGAGTTCAAACGCCCCCTCGCGCTCTGAAGCATTCTCGCAGGCGCTCCATCCCCCTCATCCCCACTACCCTCAACATACTGCTTAGACACCTTCACCTTCTTCACCCTTGGCTTCGGCATATAACCCCTCGTAAACTCCGCCCCATGCTTCTCCCTATGCCGCTCCAACCACTCCGCCATAGCCTTCGCTTTCCCCGCGATCGTGGCAGCCGCGCGCACTGCCTTCTTCCCCTCATACGTGCCAAGCGCCTCCTGATACGCCTTCCTTCTCAACGCGCCGTTGAAGCGACTGCCCGTGTTCTTCTGGCCCACAATGGACCAGAACGTCGTCTCTTCACTCCAGATCTTGGCGTGGTCCGTAATGGCCGAATGGATCTCGACCAGGACATCGTAGATATCGCCAGTCTGGAAGGAATGGTACCTCGCGACGACTTTCCTCTGCCTGCGACTGTGCCCGTCAAAGGGCAGAGCCGTTACGACCCGCGCCGGCGGATGATTGTCCTTCAAGGCGTCCAGCACGTCCGGGTTCTTCCGTCTCAGCTGCTGCCATTTCTCCATACATCTCTTCCTCGATCGCTGCCCACCGGACTTGTCCGAAACAACATTCCAGGCTATGAGCTTCTCCAGCTCCTCCACCTCATTTACCAGATCGCCCTTATCAATGTTGGCTTGCCTGATCTGCTCCACACATTCCGAGACCACGCGTACGAGCTTGGCCTCCTCGTCCTGACTCCACGGACCCGTCTCCTTCTCTTCGCCGTACTGCAAATGATCCCGATAGCGATCCCGACACTGCTGGCCCGTGCGTCCGCCAACCAGATCCGAGACTGACATCCACCGATCGCCATGCTCCGCGTGCGCTCTCAACAGCATCTCGTCCTCTTCCTTGGTCCACGGTCCTGACGTCTTCGGGAAATACCGTCTTTGGCAGAACTTGCGGATTGCAGCCGTGGTCCTGTTGGGTAAAGCATTCTTCAACTCGACTTTGAGCTCTGGCAACAGGTTCGTCCAGTCGATCATGTTGCCGCGCATATCGTCGGAATCGAGATCGTACGTTTGGCAGATATACTCAAGCACGTCGTCGGTCGCGGCTTTCTCAATCTGGGTGAAGGCTCCCGCTGCTGGGCCATTGTCCACAGGGTCAGGCAGGGAGGCACGGGTAGGGCGATTGACGTGGAGGTCCAGCGACATCCTTCTCGCCTGCCTTCGAAGCTCTGGTGACGGAGACCCGCCTGCACCGTTTGGCTGCGCGTCATCCTCCCACCCCGTAACGCCTTCTCCGTCACCCTCTTCATCGACATCGCCGCCTTCGAATACACCTGTAGGTTTCCGCGCGGACGGCTCGTTCGGATCCAGCATCGACACATCATCTTGAATCCACTCAGTGATGAAACCCTCCAGTGCCATTCTCGGAGAGCCAGGCGGGGTCATTTCTTGTGGGCCCGCCGGCACAGCGTCCAACAACGCCCCCCGCAACAACCGTTCACCCCCATTCGCCAGCTCCTCCGTGAAGATCTTCTCCAACCGCGAACGATGGTCCTCCGGTGCCTGTGCGTAAGAGTTACGCATCTCCAACGCCCTATTGAAGCGGTCGCGATGCTCCTCTGCGGTCTCACCCTTCTTCACCCATGTGAGATACTGCTGCCTCCACCCTTCTCCCGTACCCAAGCGACCGACTCTGGGACGTTGGCGCATGTATTTGTCACATACAATGTTCCAAGCGCGCACATGGGCATCATTGTCTTCCGAAAGGTGCCTGTGGAAGTGATCACCAATATCCAGCACATTCGCTCGGATCTCCCGCAGCGCTGGCGACGAACCGTTGTCGTCCTTCTTACGAGATAAGGAGCGTACGCGGCTGATATCATCGAGCGCCCACTGGATCTCGCCGATAACTTTTCGGAAGTCAACTCTCGGGCTCGGGGTCTGCCGGTCGACGTCACTCTGGTCTTGATGTTGGTAAGGCCATTGAACGTCCGCTTCCACTTTATCTTCTCGAGCTGGCAAATGTGTGCTTTGATGAGTCGGCTTCGACTGCTCGTCCTTGGCGATCCCGGTCGTCTCTACAATGTCACTGGGGTCGAGCCTCGCGTGCTTGGCAGGTGCTGTGGCAGAGACATTCTTGAACTCAGCCTGCGGAGCGGGTACGACCGAGCTGTCTCTCTTGCGCCGGCTCGGGCCCGGCCTCCCTACATCGCTGACCCGCCGCTCATCAGGGTGAGAGTCCGGGGGAACAATTTCATCTACTGCCCCAGCTTGCTTTCGCTTCCGCTTCTTAGCAGCTGGTCGTGGAAGCTCTTCGCTTGAAGGCGTATCCGCTGCCTCTTCTCGCGGTCCGGGCAGGTCATTTCCATGAATGTCGTCCGCGGTTTCATCGGCCGGTGGTGGATGCTGTGCGAGTCCGGTCGGCTCCTCTGCAGTGTCCTCGGTCTCCATACCCGGCTTCTTCGGCTTTCTCTTCCGCTTCTTCGTGACTTGTTCGACAGGCGCCGCGTCGCTTGCAGGCTCTTCAGCCCGAGGCTGTTCGGTGGCGTCCGCTTTTGCAGCCTTGACCGCGGCGGTTTGCGAGGCCTGCGCTTCGTATGACTCCATCACCACGTCGACGACCCTTCCTCTGAGGGGTTGCTCCGCTGATTGACTCTCGTACTTCTCGGTGTCCTTGTCGTTGTCATCGTCAGATGCAGAGCGCATAGCGTTATCTCGTGCCGCCGGCCCTTCAACAGCGTCCTCCGCCGAAATCTCTTGCGTCGCCTCGGGATCGGTCAGCTCAGCGGTCGTCTCCGGTACGGGCTTCTCGTCAGCTGCTCCATCTCGCGACGGATCAAGCCGGCCCACTCCCGATGCTCCCTCGTCAATAGGCTCGGTCTTCATCTTCCTCTTCCGTTTCTTTACCTTCTCGACAGGGAGCTCTTCAGCTGCGACGTCCATAGCAATAGGGTCCTGACTCGCGCTTGCAATGGTATCCTGCGCCACGGGTTCGTACGCCAACTCTCCCTCGCCCGGCCCAGCCCGTCGTTTCTTTGTACATCTCTCGGCAGCTGGCCGCTCTTGCGATGGGCTGCGTTGATCCAACACTGAAGGCTCCTCATCTGCAGGCTCGATCTTCACCTTGCTTTTCCTCTTCATCCTGACTTTCTCTACAGGCCCAGCAACAGACACGCCGTCGACAGGCTCGGGCTGCGCTTGACCTTGACCTTCGGCGCCTGCTTCTACGATCCCCGGCGATCCTACTGTCTCCGGAACGTCAGCCTTATTCTCTTCGCTTGGCGCAGCTCGTGAAGTCTCAGCATCATCTGAGACTTCGACCTCCAGCCTCCTCTGCTTCTTGCGCTTCTTAGACTTCCTGGCCGGAGCAGGCTCACGCGCAGAGTCCGCAGAATCGGGACACCGTACATCGCCAGCAAGTGCATTCTCCGCCGGCACTGCTCGTGTTGCATCACCATCACCAATCGCGGCTTCGTTGTCGACGTTCTCAGTATTCTTCTGTACCTCGGGCGCCGCTTCAGGCACATTGTCCCTATCCCCAGAAAGCTCACTCGTGCCATTCGTCGCAGCCTCAGCCGGCGCGTGTTCCCGCGCAGCCAAATCGTCCGGCTTCCCTGCACGCTTCTTGCCCTTCCTCAACGGCGCGTTGGCGGGCACATTTTCGACGGCGGCGCTCGCAATCGGGAAGCTCTCGAGAGCGTCGGGCTCCCGAAGCGCACCTCCCACACCACCATTCCCGGGAACATCGCCGGAGTCATCGACATCGCTCTGCCTCTTCGCCTTCTTCGTCCGGGTAAGCCACTCCCCGTGAACCCCACCATCCCGCGTTTGCACGACCTCTGCGACCGTATCGTCCCCAGTCGGCCTGACAGCACGTTCCCGCTTCAACAGCGACGGATCCCTGGGTCGTCCGCGCGCCTTCTTCGGCTTCCCATCCTTGACTTTAGCCTTCTTGGTCGAGTCCCCAGCCTTCTCTTCCTCTAGCGATGTGTCCGTACGACGACGCTTCCTGCTGGGTTCTTGCGCTGTCGTGTCTGGCGTGAACTCGGTGACGGACTTCGGGATCCTCGTGCGCGGCTTGACAACAATCTGCAACTGGTCAGTGTGATATATGGAGTGGATGTCGAACGCGCATACATACCTCTTCATCCTCCTCTGGGGGTGACCTGGCTCGCGCACCTTCCGTCTCTGACTGAGGTGACTGTTGAGTGTCCGGGACTCGCTGCGTAGGCGCCGCAATTCGCGAAGACTGGCTGCCCATCGCGTGTCGAGGTCACCGTACAAAACTGCTCTCTCTAGCTCACCAAGACTGCAGCTCGAATTGACATGCCCCGTTCGAGAAACGCGGTAGTCCGGGTGGAGCTCTTTCGGCAAGGTCCGTAGCGGCCCGTCTCTAAGTTTGAGCTGAGTCAGGAGCTTTCGCCGCCGGCTTCTCGCGGACGTCGAGTATCTCGACGACCTGTACCCGTAAGCAGCAACTAAGCAGCAATTCAGCAGTGCAGAGAGTCAAATCGTCTGGACTAGCGCGACGACACAGGCTCGGATAGAGAATCCCTCCCTTTTTCGAACCATTGGGAAGAGAACCACGCCCCTGGATACGACCTATACGACAATATCTGGACCACCTTCTTCGCCGCTAGACGTCCGTCTGTTGTAAGGACAGACGAGGACATCCAGCTTGCTCCCTCTTGTATAGCCTCCACAGCCGTACGCCCTCCACAGCAACCATGGCAGACTCCCACGAGCACACCGATCACGACCAGCACTACGACCACGACCACCATCACTCCTCGCACTCCATCGACCCCAACCGCCGCCTCAGCACCGAAGGCCCGCACGGCCTAGGCGAGACCGAAGAACAGCATGCACTGCACTCCGCTATCCCACCCAAGAAAACCTGGGGTCTCAACACGACTCAGGAATCCATTCTCTTCTACTTCTGGATGGCGACTTCACTAGCCTGTCTCATCGTCGCTGCGGCATTGGGGCCTTACTACCACGCCTGGGGTCACCCATTCATTGCGATGATGAGTGCTTTTATGATTCTGCATTGGGCCGGATGGCTGCAGACGGCGACGGGGATGGTGCAGCGGGCGAGTTGGGTGAGGGATGAGGGGGATTTGCCGACGAGGAGGGAGTACCTTTATTTGGCTGTGCGGCTGAATAGACTTATGCTTGTGAGTCTCATTCCCTCAATCCAAGCATTCGGTCTACGTACACGATGCTGATATATCTTTCTCTAGCCCACCGCAATCGTAGGTCTGGCCACTTTCTGCCAGGCCTACGCCCGCCGGCATCAGCTGCATGACCTGGCGTATTGGTTACTGTTTCTGCTGGTCTTCATCTGGAACGCTGTTTTCTGCGTCATGAACGCCTACAACAATATCTCGTGGGAGAGCAGTCGGCTGGAGTACGAGGACCCCGATCACCCGTATCGCGTTGGGAGGCTGGCGATTCTGGGGTTGGGGAGTCCGGAGAGGAAGGACGGTGGGAATGGGAAGGAGAGGGAGGGGAAGGAGGTTTGATTTGCGTGATGTGAGGTGGCGAGGAGTTTATGTTGTGAGGGTGACTCTAGCGTTGGCGTTTTTGGGTTGTCGAGCAGAAATAGTATAATTGTTAGTATAGACTATGCTTGGTGTCGAGCCGTGAACGAGTCCCTTTCCCATCCGCCCGAGTTGCCACAACAGAGTGGAGAGTTTACGAGGGGGTGTATGTAAGGGAGCGTGTAGCCTGCGAGATTCTACACAACACTTCACGCTTTATGGAGTTTACGTAAGGTCACGTGCTGTCGCTGCCTAGCGCGTTCCCCCACTTCTTCGCCTCGCGTGTAACTTCCGCGAGACTTGCCACTTCACTCTCGTCTGTTGTCACGAGAGCGAGACATTGCTACACATGCACAGCAACAATGACTGTCGCTGCCACTGACAAAGAGAACATCCCACCACCGCCACATGGTCCTCGCGGTCGTCTCTATGGCGGCACTCCGCAATCGGTAGACCGCCTCATCAAGCCGTTCAAATGCCCGGGCTCGCAGACCCACACAGCCACTCGCGCCTCGGACAAGCCCGCACGCAAGAGACGGAAGATCGACTACACGGGCGGAGACGGCAGCGTGGAAGATGGCGACAAGGCATACAGCAATGATGACCGCCTCGCGCTCGCGACGAGAGATGCGAATCGCTTCCCAGTCTTCAAGCCCAAGAACAAGGATACAGCGTTCCGGACTCGCTTCGCTGTACCGTTGAAGAACAAGGAAACGGTTGGTTATACTGTGTCGAAGCCGCCGCCGCTACTAGGCTTGCGGCAGGGTACCGTATTCGTGACGAAGCCGCTGCATGATCCGACCGCGGAGTTTGCCATTGTGCTGTATGACCCGACGGTGGATGGCAAGCCCGAGCCGAAGCTCATCGAGGAGACCGGCTCGCAGGCCGACAAGCCAAAGATGGATGAGCCGCTCATGCACAAGAGCTTGGCGGATATCTTGGGCATCAAGAAGAAGGTGGACGGCGAGCGGCCGAAAGTACCTGTAGTCATCGATCCGAGACTGGCAAAGGTGCTGCGTCCACACCAAGTCGAAGGTGTCAAGTTCCTTTACCGCTGCACGACCGGATTGATGGATGACAATGCCGAGGGCTGCATCATGGCCGATGAGATGGGCTTGGGCAAGACGTTGCAGTGCATCACGCTCATGTGGACGCTGCTGAAGCAATCACCCGAGGCCGGGAAAGGCACGGTACAAAAGTGCGTGATTGCCTGTCCGTCCAGTCTGGTCCGCAATTGGGCGAACGAGCTGGTCAAATGGCTGGGCCCGGACGCCATCACACCTTTCGCTTGTGACGGCAAAGCTTCCAAAGAAGAGCTGACGCTACAGATGCGGCAATGGGCGTCAGCAACTGGACGCGCAGTCACTCGACCAGTGCTTATCGTGTCCTACGAGACGCTGCGCATGTATGTGCAAGAGTTGAGTGGCCAGCCGATTGGCCTTATGCTCTGCGACGAGGGTCATCGCTTGAAAAACAGCGAGTCGCAGACCTTCGAAGCGCTCACGAGTCTAAACGTCAAGAAGCGTGTCATCCTTTCCGGCACGCCCATTCAAAACGACTTGTCGGAGTACTTCGCCCTCCTCGACTTTGCCAACCCAGGCTATCTCGGCACACGCCAGGACTTTCGCAAGCAGTTCGAGATACCCATCTTGCGTGGCCGCGATGCCGCAGCCTCGGACACAGACGTCGCCAAAGGAAACGAACGCCTCACCGAGCTGCTGACGAAAGTCAACAAATTCATCATCCGCCGCACCAACGACATCCTATCCAAGTACCTACCCGTCAAATACGAGCACGTCGTCTTCTGCAACCTCGCACCTTTCCAACTAGACCTCTACAACTACTTCATCAGATCCCCCGAAATCCAAGGCCTGCTCCGAGGCAAAGGCAGCCAGCCCCTCAAAGCCATCGGCCTGCTCAAGAAACTTTGCAACCACCCAGACCTCCTCAACCTCCCCGACGACCTCCCCGGCTGCGAAGCCCATTTCCCAGCCGACTACGTCCCCAAAGACGCCCGCGGCCGCGACCGCGACGTCAAGCCCTGGTACTCGGGCAAGATGCAAGTCCTGGACCGCATGCTCGCGCGCATCCGCGCCGACACCAACGACAAGATCGTGCTGATCTCCAACTACACGCAAACCCTCGACGTCTTCGAGAAGCTCTGCCGCAACCGGTCGTACGGCTGTTTACGCCTCGATGGCACGATGAACGTCAACAAACGCCAGAAACTCGTCGACAAGTTCAACGACCCCGAGGGCCCCGAATTCGTCTTCCTCCTCTCCTCCAAAGCGGGCGGCTGCGGCCTCAACCTAATCGGCGCCAACCGTCTCGTCCTCTTCGACCCGGACTGGAACCCGGCCGCGGACCAGCAAGCCCTGGCCCGCGTGTGGCGCGACGGGCAGAAAAAGGACTGCTTCGTCTACCGCTTCATCGCCACGGGCACGATCGAGGAGAAGATCTTCCAGCGGCAGTCGCACAAGCAGTCCCTCTCCTCCTGCGTCGTGGACAGCGCCGAAGATGTCGAGAGGCATTTCAGTCTTGATAGCTTGCGGGAGTTGTTTCAGTACCGGCCGGGGACGACGAGCGATACGCATGATACGTTCAAGTGTAAGCGGTGCAAGGAGGGGAGGCAGACGATCAAAGCGCCGGCTATGTTATATGGGGATACGAGTACGTGGAATCATTTCGTGAACGAAGGGGCGAAGGCGGCGATGGGGAGGATTCAGGATTTGCTGTTGCGGCAGGAGACGGAGGAGAGGGATGTCAGTGCTGTGTTTCAGTATATTTCGCATTGAAAGCGTAGGTGCTGTTCGCGAGTGGAAGGAGGGATGAGAAGGGATGGGAACGGCTCGTTGCTGAGTGTGATGCACTTGTGCATTTACTTGTTGCTGACGGGAAAGCATGACACAAGTCTCGATAGCGCTAGAGGTATTGTTGCGTCCCCGCCCTTCAGGTTCCAGAGTAGCTCGTTACCGTCCATCGTGTCGATGGGGGAACAGAGCTTAGACTCGACTTGCGACCTCCTGCCTTTGACATCGTATCATCTGCTCGACCGTCCTTCATGTGACCAGCAGTCTGTAGAGCTCGGTACACACGATGTTGACCGATCACTCTGCCGTGCGAGAAGTGTTCAGCCTGGTTCCGAAGCTTACTTCAATCTTCGAGACAAGTTCGCCACTGCCGAGATGGTCGACAGATGGTTAGTCCACTCATTCGCTTTCACCTCTGGACGTCCAGTAACAGCTGTTGTAACGCCAGCTATATCCACCTGCAACGCCGCGACTCTGGATAGCAAGTCGAGACCGTGCCTTTCCGTATCCCATCGTTCCCGTAGCCTCAAGTGACATGGAGACCGCGTAGGCGCGACACAGCAGCAGCAAACTCAGTCCGACGGACGCCGACAAGGTCGCCGTGCTCCAGCGTCACCGGCAAGCAGTGCTCTATGCCGATGGCATCGGCCTCGCTCTTCATCAATGAGGTCATTGGAACGCTGATGATCGTCAGTTACACGCTTGAAGAGTCGGGTACATAGTAGTGGAGACACTCACGCTCCATTTGCCGTCCGCTGCGCCACCTTCTGCAGAAGCTTGGCGATCGTGCGAGCCTGCCCTATCTCGACGATTTGATCGAGACCGCTGAGGTCAATACCGGCCTCGGCTTCCGACGGGTCGTCGACCGCGTTCCTCGTCTCGGGCTTGAGAATAACGAAGTGCTTCCGAGTGGCGTAGGGCGAACGTAGCCCCCGCAAGTCCACTCGCAGGTTGCGCTGAGGAAGCGAGCCATATTCCGGTGTTTCCTCGACGCGGCTGGGATACTTCTCCACAACAGCTTTGGCTTCCGAGGTCAACACGCGCGGGACGTAGCTGTCCAGGCCAATGACCAGGTCAGCAACCGAGAGCCAGTCGCCCAGCCCGCCGATGACGATGATGGTGCTGACGCCGTGGTGAGTGTGAAGCGCACGCGCCTTGGCTACCAGAGGCGTTATCGGCTCGTTGCGGATGAGAGCCTGCATTCGCTGGTCGCGGACGAGCAGGTTGGTGGCGGATGAGTCTTCGTCGATCAGCAGTGTCTTGCATCCGGCTTCTAGAGCTTCCTCTATGTTCGCGGCCATGGATGTCGAACCGCTAGCGTCGTCGCTCGAGAAACGCTTTGTATCCTTGCCACCCGGTAGGTTCGAGATGAAAGGGCTGATGTCGACTGAGGTCACACTCCGTCCATCTTCTGCGCGAATCTTGACAGCAGTCGGATCTGTGACGACAAGCTCCCTGCCGTCTCCCGGTACATGGTTATACACGCCGAGCTGGATTGCTTCCAACAAGGTTGACTTGCCGTGGAAGCCACCTCCTGTGAGCAGTGTTACACCACGAGCCACGCCCATGCCTGACACGCTCGTGCCATCAGCTAGAGTCAGTTCGACCTTGAGATATTTGGGAGACTCGAACGGTACGACGGTGGCGCTGTTCATCGGAGTCTCGGATGCGCCGGATGCTCTTGGCAAGATCGAGCCATTCGCGATGAAGGCTACCAGATCGTGCTGGGCGAGTTGGTGGCGAAGGCTTTGCTGATTCTCGGCCGTTTGAACATGCAGCTGTAACTGCGCCTGATCGAGATTGGAGTACAGTTAAGACTTCTCGACCAGCTCTACCAGATTGACGCCCAGGATCTGATACGCCTGTTGGCCGAGGATAGTACGCCCTGCCGCCGGCAAGGACACGGTGAAGCGCAACTCGATGCTCTCGTTCCCGTCAATCATAGCGCTCGTTCTCGGCAGAATTTCCTGACCAGGCGAATTGATGTTGAATGCTCCGCCTTTGGGTCCGTTCCAGCCGCCACCTCCGCCGCTGACGTTCTGATCGAGGTGCTTTGCTCGGATCATGGCTGCGCAGACACGAGTGACGAAGTCGCAAAGCGCGATGCGGCGGATGTCGAACTGTAAGTACTCCTCTGGAAGGCCGGTCTCACGCCAGGGCATGACGGCCCGTACTCGCGAGGGTGCAGCATAAGCATCGCCTTGCACGTGGTCGACGGAGAGAGTGAAGATGGGAGAAGTGTGTTTATACTTGCCCAGCAGACGCTTGTACGCTCCTGTGTCGTTCTTCAGTATGCCTCAAGCTCAAGACTCGCCACCACAGGTTGAGCTGTTGGGACTCCGCTCGGGATGAGAGTGATCAGACCTACCGTACTGCTGGCCATCAATGCCTCTCAGGTCGTCTTGCAGTCTGTCCCAGACGCCATGGGATGCAGATGCTTCAACAGTCTGGTTGAAGGAGGGACCCTGAGTGTTGCTGCCATCTCCGCTCACTCCACGGCGGCCTCCACCGCCGTATCTGGCGCGGAAGTAAGCGCCCCGACCACGACCACCACGTCCTGCGACATTGTTTGTCAATACCAGGCTTGAGGGTGGAAGCGAGGCAGAATGTTTGCTGTACCTGACATACTTCCGGGTCGAAAGGTGCTGATTCCGGTATGTTCAAATGATGGAAGGAGCGATGGGTGAAAACAAGCGAAGAGTGGCGATAGCCTGTCGACTAGCGCGCATCCCCGAACGCCACAGCCGCTGTAACACTTTGCGCCCCTCATCACACCAGGTGCGTGCCATCAAACCGCTCGGCTCCCTCCTGATTCGCTACCCACCGCCTTACTCACGTCGTGCATCGTGCGTTTGACAGTAGTATTACCGCTACCCGACCATGAACGTGGGGCCTCTGGCACCCGCACAGCCGGGCAGCCGCGGCGCCTTTGCCTTCAATCGCGATGCCGCTTATCCTTACGGACCTTCAACTTATTACCAGGCCGCCCCTTACCACCACGACGTGACCCCACAGCCACCACACGCCTACTCCACGCAGACACGGGCGAGTCAAGCTTTCTCGCCGGGTCCGCAGGGCGGCGGGTACCATGGCGGGCACGCGGCGATGGCGTCAACGGGAGGAAACATGATGATGACGGCGCAGGCTGGTGAGTCGTCCTCTTGCGACTCTTGCGAGTCGTTGCCCACCGTTCCCTCGCTTCATCAGCCGGCGAAGTGACATTTATCCCGGCGCAACTGTTGGCCTTGCATGATCCACCATCCGGCCCAGCTGCTGCCTTGACCGCTTTCACACCCGGCTAACAAGCGAGGATGCAGCAGCAGCACGCCAACCGCACCCTTCCACAACCGCGCCGTACTCGCAATCAGTACCTGCACGAGCGCCGACTGGTCCGCTTCCGCAGCTAGCCAGGCACACCGCGAGCGCATCCCCGCCGAAAGCGGCCAGCAGCAGCCAGCAAACATCGCCTAACCAGTATCCAATGGCCGCGCCGCCTTTACCCAAATCGCCCGCCAACCCGCAGCAGCAACAACAACAACAACAGCAGGCAGCCGCGCAGAGCGCATCGCCTTCTTCGCCCCAGACGCCGCAGTCTCCCGGCAGCCAAAGCAGGGAACAACAACGCGTGGCCCTGGTACTAGAGATCAACACCGACATGCTCCAAGAAGTCAACCGACTCCAAACAGAAGGCAAAGGCGGCGCCACCACCCCCCAAATACAAGCGCAGATGAAAGCCGCCGGCCAGCCCGCGGAGCTGGCATCGGAGGAGTACATCCAGGTGCTCCGGCGCGTGCAAGCGAACTTGGGCTACCTCATGCCCGTGGCGCAGAACGACGCGCAGAAGACCCCGAGGGGACCGGCGTACATGTCGCCGCCGCCGCATATGCCGCAGTTGCGGCCCAAGTTCGATCAGTTGCGGGAGTTGTTTCCGGATTGGCAGGGCCTCGAGCCCAGGATGTCGCAGGCTTCGATGTCGCCTGGGACGACTAGTATGGGCGGGGCGAATGGGGCACCACCGGCGGTGCAGACATGATGGGACAATTTTTTAGAATGAGCGATGACCCCGGCGCTGGATCTGGAATAGGGCGCTTGGGGTGAGTTTCATATTTATCGGGATGGAGTAGGATGGGGGTTACTGGAGGTCAGTTTCGTTCACCACTGGGCGGCGCTTCTATCACTGCGTGGCGCTAGGTCGGCACGCTGCATATCGCTACTGTGTACAGTAATACATGTACAGATCCGTACTCTCATATCCTTCGTTGGCGCGAACCCTCTTTAGCATGCCCGCACGCATCAGCCCCTAGACTCATACGCCCGCCACCACAACCCAACATTCGCCGCCACGAGCAGATCCAGCATCATCAGCCCCTCGACTTCAATGATCAGTTTCCCCAATTTCGCCTGCTTGCCCCCAAACCCCCCGCCCGCTCTCTCCTGCCCGAGCGTCAAGTCCACCCTCCCCTCCTCATCGAGCAGGAACTTCGGATTCGTCGTGCTGCCATCCTGTTCCTCGCTGGATAAGTGCCGCGTGTGCCGGGCGAAATACGAGGCCCGCTTCTCGGCGACGGGGGTGGGCGTGTTGTTTCTTTTCGATGCGGTGGGCAGGTTGAAGCGGAGTTCGCTGACTTCCACCGCGGCTTGTCGCGCGAGACTGGTGTGGCGGCATTTCAGGCTCTTGCCTGTCGCGCCGGTGGCGAATTCGCAGCGGCCGGCCCAGGGGGAGGTGAAGGTGTAGCCTTTGTTGCGACGGTCTACGGGAGGGGTGGTGGTGGTGGTGGCGGGGGTGCTGCTGCTGCTGATGTCGACGGACATGCGGTTGCGTAGGGTCTTTCGCATTTCGTCGCTGGTGCTGGTCGAGTCGACGGAGTGGTGTTTGTGGTGGCCGTAGGTGTGCTCACCGTAGCGTGAGCCGGGCATGTAGAGTCGGCGTCTGAAGGTTCCCTCCGGTGCGAGATCGCTGTCGGACGAGTGGGTGGAGGAGCTGACGCGTGACTCTGGGCGGTCGCCGTCGATGAATTGGCCGTACCCGGGGTTCGTGATGTCGAGGTACAGAGGCGCGCCGCCTCGTTTCGTACGTCTAGCTGAGCCAAGGCCGAGCAAGTTTGAGGAGCTCACTTCGAGCACAGGCGGGTCGTGGATGGAGGCGACGTTCCATTGCTCGCTTGACGCTGGGTCGCGCCTAATCAAGGTGAGGGAGCCGGGCGCGCTGTCTGCTTTGCCAGTGTCCTCGAGCGGCTCCTCCGGTTCCTCCGGGTACTCGCGGAAGTAAGGGTTGTTCTCGTCGCTGTGTTCTGCTCGTCTCAGCAAGCGAACATTCTCATTGTGTAGCGAATTGTGACGTGGCTGCTCCTCGGGTGGCGTGGGCAGCGACCGACGTGGAATCTCTGGCAAGTCAACGTGCGGCGGCACTGGTGGCGGAGCGTCGTTATCGGTGCTTCCTGAGACTGGCTTCCGCACAATGCGTGCTGACTCCTGCGTCACTACTGGCCCGCCATTGAAGCCCGGCATGTTGTCGTTCACCGGGTAAGGTGGCGAGACGGGTGGCTGCGGGCGCCATGGCAGCGGCGGTGGCGCCTTTACAGCCTTCCTCTTCACAGGAGCTATCTGCTCAGCGTTCGAGTCCGCTGAAGTCGGCTTTCGGGGTCGCAACATCTCCCCATCGTCTTCGCTGTTGACATGGACATAGTACAGCGAGCCTTGTACGTCGTGCGCGGTCACGACTTTCTCGCGTGGCTTCTGCGGCGTGAGGAAGACATCTCGGCTGCCAGGTACCCGGGCGATGTATAACACAAGTGGTTGATCCGCGCCTTGGATTTGTATGCTGGGGTGTTGCGGTGGGTTCGACGCTATTGCTGTGATGGTAGATAGCGAGCTAGCTTCTGCTGTAAAGTCCATGCTGGCTGTTGGGCTGCGTCCTGTCTGGTCGCGTGCTCTGTTGGGTTCGAAGTGGCGATGGACAGTCAAGATTGGGTATCGGGTCGTCGACACTCTTCAGCAGGTCGACACTCTTCAGGCAGGCGCTTTCTGCTCGCTCAAGGCTGCTACTCTCTTGTTAAGCTTCATGGCACTCAGGCTACGCCAATGGTATAGGGCAGCTCGTACATCACGGACATCCCCAACCTACATGTACTTGTGCAGGCAAACAATGAACCACGAAGCCCGAGATTGTTATTACGTGCATCTGCGTGGCTGTACGCGGGCTGGCGGCATCCTTGTCGACGACGCCTCGCTATTCGCAGAACAACCAAGCCGTGCCGACGCCTTGCCACAATGCCCAGGTAGTGCCAGTATCGTGTGCGACCAGGTATTGCAACTGATTGCAGCGGCTGCCACTGCCACTCCCGCGATGAAGAGTGTGGTAGAGAAGTCTCAACAAGATCTTGTACATGGAGTTGGAAGGAGACGGGACGCTCGTCCGGGTTTAGTCGCGAGACCTCCGGGAAAAGGTGGGGCGCGCCAAGAGTTCGCTTGACGAAGAATTGCTCGCAGGTCGAGAGCCGGTCTGTCTGTCTGACGACACCAAAGCCACGTCGACTCGCCCCCACCGCTACTACCTTACAGTACCGCTAGCATGGCGGAAGAAGCAGAGGTAGCGGACTCGCTGGAGGTACAACGTATGCAGACGGCCAACACCATACACCGTCTAACACCCTTTCGCAGCAACGCCTCCAAAACCACGCCAAAGCCTTCGAGTCGCTAATGGCCCTCACGCCCGCCCGCGAATATTACGGCAGCCAGATCGCCGACGGCCTCGACCCGAGCGAGCAGTGGAGTCGCAAGAAGCAGACCAAGGAGCAGAAACGGGCGGCGAAGAAGGCGAAACTCGACCCGGCGAATCAGAAGAGCGCGCTGGATGTTATGAAGGAGCGGGAGCGGAAGAGAAAGCGGGAGCTAGGGATGGAGGATCCTGAGCATGAAGGAGAGCGTAACGGTGAGAATGGTGAGGCGGAGGAGTCGAGTGCGAAGCGGCAGAAGGTGGAGCATGACGAGGAGGCGAAGCGGAGAGCGAAGGTGGAGAAGCGGAAGGAAAAACGGGCGGTGAAGAAGGAGAGGAGTGACAGGAAGAAGGCGAAGGCGGAGGCGAAGAAGAGTGCCAAGCAGGGGATGGACCTGGACGATTTGGCGGAGGAGCCGCAGCAGACTGCACCGGTAGCCGTCAACGAAGATGGAGACGTTGATGGCCAGCCGGAGATTGTCGCCCGTGACGTGGAGCTGGACGCGTTCGACGCTTCCCGGTTAGCAGACGTGGTGCCGCAGAAAGAGATTGACACGGAAGTGAACGGCGGAGAGGAAGTCGGTGAAGCTTCCTCAGTACCGTCAAGCCCAGCAGCCGATAGCCCGGCTTTTGACTTCGAAACGACACAGTCTACAGCATCGTCATCCTCCTCGATACTACCTCCCTCAATACCCGAGCAGCCGCAAGAAGCCACACCCACCGACGGAGCACCGCCGAAACCCACCATTGACACCGCCCTTGCCAGCACCGTCTCGCGACCTTCTAGCAGACGCTCCGACCCACCCTCCGGCATCTCATCCCCAAAGATCCAACTCCCCAACATCGACCAAGCTGAGCTCCAAGAACGCCTCCGCCTCCGCATCGAAGAATTACGCGCCCGCCGCAAAGCCGACGGCCCAGACGGCAAGCCCGCCAAGTCCCGGCAAGAACTTCTCGACCAGCGCCGCAAGAAAGAAGAGCAGCGCAAAGCGACCAAGAAAGAGCAACGCCGCAAAGCCAAGGAAGACGAGCAACGTAAGCGGGAAGAACAACTCCGGGGGTCCGCTAGCCCCTTGTCAGTCGACATGTTCAGCTCCCGCCCCCAACAAGCCGCAGCAGCGCCAGCGCCAGAGACGAACTTCTCCTTCTCCCGCCTCGCCTTCGAAGACGGCACCGCAGCCGACCCCACCCTCACCTCCCTCGCCGACCCCCGCAAACGCAAAGGCCCGCAAGACCCGCGCACAGCCCTCGAAGCGGCGCAGAAAAAACAGTCCCGCATCGCCGGCCTGGACGCGGAGAAACAGGCTGAAATCGCGGAGAAAGACATGTGGCTCAACGCCCGCAAGCGTGCGCACGGCGAGAGAGTGAGGGACGATACGTCGTTGTTGAAGAAGGCGCTGAAGCGGAAGGAGAAGGCTAAAGGAAAGAGTGGGGAGGAGTGGCATGAGAGGCAGGAGGCGGTTGTGAGGGGACGGGAGATGAAGCAGAAGAAGCGGGAGGGGAATTTGTTAAAGAGGAGGGAGGAGAAGGGGGGTGGGTCGAAGGGGAAGAAGAAGGGGGGGAGTGGTGGGCAGAAGGGTGGGAAGGGCGGTGGTGGGGGTGGAGGAGCGAAGAAGGGGAAGGCTTCGAGGCCCGGGTTTGAGGGGAGGAGGTTGAAGGCATGAGGGATTTGCGGTAAGGGGTGATGTTATGTTGCTTTCCGTCTAGTGCTGTACAGAGTGACTCGTACAATCGCTCGTCGTTCGCTGGTGGCTTTATTGCTGTCACTCTTGGCCCGCTGTCGCTGTCCATGGAGTGGGGATCCTCGGAATCGTGCGCGAGACACGTTGCTTGTCGAGTATACAAGGAATGCAAGTCACCGCAGTCATGCCTTATACACATACACCCTACAATCTCCATCAGATCTGGCACAGCATCGCATCCCTCCCCACATACACCTCCCTCTTGGTCATCACTCATCAGGTAACCCCATCCATCCACTCACCCGACCCATGCACGCCTCGAGGATTTCATCAAACCAGTGAAACCCACTTCCCCAAGAAGCGCCATGAATGTAGCTACTCAAATCCGGCCAGTGCTTCCATCCAGTCTACTCCCTCTCACCTCACCGCGTAAGCGTAGGCTTCCCCGCCAGATTCACCGCCGGCGGCGGACCCTCCACGTCCTCTGGATATGGCAACCTCCTACCCAACTCGCCCATGTTCATGAAAGTCCTGGGCGCTGCACCACCGCCGCCGCCACTGCCACCGCCACCGCCGTTGTATTGTCCTGGTGGGTACTGAGGCGATTGCGGGGACTGTATTTGCTGCTGCTGCTGCTGCTGCTGCTGTTGCTGCTGTACCTGTTGTTGATCAAAAGGATAAGGCAACGGCGTCTTAGGCGGTAAAGGCGGCGGGGGCCCACCCTGTGATTGTGCCGCAGGAGGCGAGTGCCTATGTACTGAGTCGTGACTATGTCGCGGTGATGGTCCATTATTCGGGAAATTGAGGGAGGCGGGCGACATTTGCGAGTTCGTGTAGGAGAGTGAAGGCTGGTGTCCGTAGGGTTGTACGGGTCGCTGGGTGGGTGTTCGGGGGGAGTCGTGCGCTTGCTGTTGTTGTTGCTGTTGCGGAGCGTAGCCGTCGTCGGGGATTACGACGTACTTCTGGTCCGCGATGCTGGGTCTGTGCTCGTACTGCTGGGAGCCTGGCCGGAAGGCTTGGGTTTGGTAGTACCCGTCATCGCCCGGTAATTCGACCGCCATGGGATTTGATGGCGGTGGCGCGGTGGGCAGTGGTCGATCCCAAGGGTTCTGCCAGCTGTCGCGTTCCGGTGGCCTGCCCGCTGCTTTCCGTGCTTCCGCGCGTTCATGTCGGATCTTCGCGAAGTGAATCTTGGCCATCTTCGCCGCGGCGCCCTGGTTGATATTCTCGGTCTCGCGCCGGGCGAGATATGTGCGTGTGCTGGTGCTGATCTCGGACAAGCGGGCCCACTCGTTCATGCCGAACTCTCCTACACCCACCTCGACGTTGAGCCGGTAGTAGTTCTCCGCGTTTACCTGCCGTGAAGCCAGGTACTCCCGCCGCATGAACTGGTGAGTATCCTCGCACCCTTCGAGCTTACTGATCAGCCGCCGCCGCGCTTCCGCGAAATCGCCCATGCTGCCGCCGAGAACACCTTCCCACCACTCGTGTGATTGACCCGCGTTGGTGCCTGATGGTCGCTTGCCAGTGCCGATACTAACAAAGACCCCGACCTCTCGCCCAGGCCACTCGTTCTGCACAGCTTCGTCTAGTATCAAGGGTGAAGGGTTGTACTTTCCTGCACCCTCGTCCAGGTACTGCGATTGTCCGATTTTGATCGGCTTGAACGCCATTGCCGTTGCGGACGTGGCGCGCCCAGCCTCCCAGATGGTGCACTTGACGTCCGGCGCCGGTTCCTTTCGCGAGTCGTACGATCGTAGCAGAACTGTCTGGTTCGTGCCTTTGAACACTGCCGCTACTGCTGTCTTCGTCCTGTTTTCTCGCGTGTCGTACAACTGCGCATTCGCGTTGCCCCATCTCAGCGACCCGTATCCAGGTCCCATCCGCGACGCTATCGGAGACATGCCCACCTGACTGTATCTGCTCCCTTGACTCAACGACCGCTGCGGGATGGTCGTGCTGTCTGGGGCTATGGCGCCACCTTGCGCATCCGCGGACATCGGTGTCGCGTTCGCTAGGACATCGTTGCCTTCGTCCTCAAAGATGGTGTGTTCTCGCACGCACTCCCTGATGGCCTCTTCCAGCTTGCTCGCCTTGAACATTGTGCTCTTGTAGGGTATGCCCGCGAAGGTCTTGTCCGTTTCAAACACCCTCCTCGTCATGCGCACGTAGACGTCCTTGCAAGTATCCAGATCCAACCGTAATCGCCCGAGCATGATTGCTATGAGCCCGCCAGTACCCGTTCCAGCGATGAGGTCGAAGTGATCGCATGGCTTCGGTATCTCGTTCCGCTTGGGTGCCCGTCCCTCAATCTCCACGAAGATGCGGTGCATGAGGTCTTGCAGTATGATCATGGTCGAGTAGCCTCTGACCCCGCCGCCATCGAGCGAAAGGATGCGCAGCGGCGGGCCTTTCGTAGTGTCTTTGCGCCGGAGTCTGCCTTGCTCGTCCATGATGTGTGATTGTTTGACGGCGCAAGGCCGCAGAAGGTGGGTGTTTCAGTACTGCAGATATGGTAGGGAGCTTGCCAGCGGTGACTGGTGTGATGCCAAGGGTGTCGCGCGCCGGACTCGGTTCACGGCGGTGTTGCGCTGCAGTACTGCTGCCGGTCTGGCCTTGGTCAAGCGTCGGGCTGACGAATGTTTGTCACCAGGCTCGGTATGGCCGTACGA
>NAJQ01000543.1:0-20278 GCA_005059865.1 Friedmanniomyces simplex
ACTGCGCAATCTGATCCCCAGATCGTTGACGCTCACCCCGAGCAAGCGCAACCCACCAGCGCGCTCCCCTTCGGTGCCAATGTCGACGTGCAAGCCCTCCTCAACACCCTCCAGGTCCCACCGTCCGCCTCTGCGTCCGTGGCAGATGGCGTGACTCCTCTCTCCCCATCCCAAGCCCCGCCGTCGACGCCCGCTCATGATGCCGCTCCCTCGTCGGCGACCGCGGCCGGTCTTGGTGTGCCGCCTAGTGGGCTCCCGCCACGTCCCCCGCCGCAAGAGCAGCCGCTCATCAATCAAAATTATGTCCATAGCCAACACATCCGCGACTACCACCCCCATGCGGCGCACTCGGCATTTCAGCCGCAGCCGCAGAGTGGCGCTCAGGGAACCGTCGCAGACCCAAGCAGCCGAAACTACGTCCCACCCGTACACTCGCCCACACTGCCCTCGTCCGCTGCTGCCTCGCCACAAGCCCAAGCCCAGGCGTACCCGTATACCCCATCGACCACCACCTTCCAACAGCCTCCCGGCGGCCCACACGCCCAACCCCAAACCCCGCTCGCCGCCGCCCTCCCAAACTACACCTACCCCGCCCCACGCGCCCACAGCGCCGCCAACAGCGTCACGAGCGGAACCCCGATCGAGTCCCGTCGCGAGCACAAGCTCGCCGCGGGCGAAATCCCCACCGCCGACGACCGGCCCTGGGACGCCGAGACGCAGGCGAAGTACGACCACTTCATCGAGACGGAGCGGCACTTTGTCTCCGAGGGCCGGTGGGAGCAGTTTCCCATGGGGTCGAGATTGTTTGTCGGTACGCGTAAACTCGATGGCTCCAAGATGCGCAAAGACGAGGTCGCGCTCGTGGATGATGATGATCACGCTTTTCAGGGGACGTATGCGACTGTTCAGGGGATGTATGCTGATGGTTGCCCTTCTGCTCTAGGGAACTTGTCGAGCGAGAAGGTGACGAAGCGGGATATCTTCCACGTCTTCTGGCGCTACGGCGCGCTGGCGCAGATTAGTATCAAGCAGGCGTACGGCTTCGTGCAGTTCCTGAGCGCGGAGGAGTGTCGGCGGGCGTTGGAGGTGGAGCAGGGACGGCAGATTCGGGATAAGCGGATACGTGGGTGTTCTTCCTTACTACTACTTTTGTGGCGAAACTGGTGTGGAGGTTGGTTGGTGGGAGTGGCTGACTGACTATATTTGCAGATCTCGAGATCAGCAAACCGCAGAAGAATCGCATTCCGGCTCAGATGCAGCACCAGAATCAGGTTCGGCGATCGCGGTCTCCGGACTATGGGAGAGGAGGTAAGCCGGTCGTGGGAGGGGCAGACCGCTATGCTTCCAACGGCAGAAACCAAGGAAGACCCGGTCCAGGCGGCGGTTACAGGCAGCGATCCCCTTCCCCGCCCCGAGGCTACCGCGACCGCTTCGACGAGCGCTACCGCTCGCGCTCCCCCACTTTCGGTCGCGGCGGGAGTGGCGGTGGCGGTAGATTCCGCTCCCCGAGCCCCCCCCGCCACCGCCGCCGCAGCGAAGCCGACGACGACGACGACCTCCCCCTACCCAAGCGCGCCCCCCGAGACGTCCCGGACGTGCAGATCCTCGTCCTCGACCCCCTCGAGCGGGACTTCATCGCGTGGATCGAGACGGCTTTTGTCTCGCGCGGCGTGCGGGTGGATGTGCTGTTGTTGAGTCCGCGGTTGAGCGAGCAGGCGGTCATGAGGAGGCAGATTGTGGAGGGGGTTGTGGGGGTGGTGAAGTTGAGGGGGGTGAATCAGGGGTCGGGGAGGATTGGGTTGGTGGTTTTTGATCGGAGTCATGGGCGGGGGTTGGGGAGTGTGGGGTTCGAGGAGTATGAGGGTTTGGAGCCGGGGGTGGTTGTTGAGCTTGTGTTGAGGGCCAAGGCGACACAGGCTGCGATGGCTGCGAGTGCGAGTGCGAGTGCGAGTCAGGGTTATGGGGGGGGGTATGGGGGCCAGCAACAGCCGCAACAGCAGCAGTATGGTGCCCCGGCTCAGCAACAACAGTATCCCGGGGGGTACGGACAACCAGTATCAGGGTATGGACAGCTACCCCCGACTCCAGCGGGATACCCACCCCATCAACAACAACAACAACAACAGCAGGCTCAAGCACAACCACCACCACCACAGAACCTGCAAAACCTCATCACCTCCCTCGACCCCAGTGGGCTGCAGAGTCTGCTCTCTGCGATGGGGAACCAGCAGCAGCAGCAGCAGTCGCCCAACAATCCCGCCTATGGGACTCCGCAGACTGCTGGGGGGTACTCTATGCATCAGCAGCAACAGCAACAGCAACAGCAACAGCAACAGCAACAGCAACAGCAACAACAAGCAGCTCTGGCGGCGCTGCAGCAGAATCCGCAGATGGTGGCGGGGTTGCAGACGGTTTTGCCCGGTGGTGGGGGTGGGCAGCAAGGAGGAGGACATCAGGGGGGCGGGCAGTTGGGGGGCGGACAGCAGGTTGGGGGACAGCAGGGGGGTGGACAGCAAGGGGTGGGGCAGCAGGGGCAGCAGGTGAATATGCGGGATATTTTGGCGAAGTTGGGGAGTTATGGGAAGTAAGGTGAGGTTACTAAGAGAGGTGAGTAAATGACTGGGTAAGTGTGAGCGGGTGTGGTGCTCGGATGAGTTGAGGGGTTGGGGGAGTGGGAGGTGGAGATGAGGTGAGGGGAGGGTGGTGTGGATGTGAGTGTGCTGGATTGCGGTCAAGTGTCTTTGCGTCGTTCGGGCGAGGTACTGGGCGAGAAAGGGGATGCGGTGCTTGTGCATATGGCTTTGAATAGTGATTACGAGAGTGTCTATAGACGGGTGGGTAATTTGCTCCTCGCAACTCCGTCTGATCATTCTTCCGAGTGCAAGCTTGTTCACCTCGAATTGCCTCGCGAGTTACACGAACCTTATATACCTATTACTGAGATGTGACTTCCGCTCTCGGCTGGAGGCAAGCTTGGACCTCGGCACAAATTGTAGGTGAGCTTCAACTTTACATGTAATGCTGACCCACATGTGTAGACACAACCGGGTTGGAAAGGAAACACCACACTGTACTACGTGATCACTGTAACCATCGCTCCAAAGTCTATCATCTTGCGGAACATCTGCACTGTCCCACCGCTTGATGCTCCTATCCCGACTCCTCGCCACCTCTCGTAAGCCATACAGGAGTATCCCCGGACGCACATCTCTCCCAGGCCTCCCTACCACAACCCGAAACTTCCACAGCACCACCCACCGCATCATGGTCGAACAACTCCCCCGCCTCCCCGCCACCGCCCGCCTCAGCCCTCTCGTCCTCCGCCTGCTGGGAGGGAACCCCGGGAAATTCACCCTGCAGGGCACCAACACCTACCTCGTCGGCTCCGGCGCCCGGAGGATCCTCATCGATACTGGGGAGGGGAATCGGATCTGGCCGGGGACTTTGAAGGAAGCGCTCGCCGCGGAAGCGGGGACTAATAAAAGCGGAGGGGAGGGGATTGTGATCGAGAAAGTGCTACTGACGCATTGGCATCCCGATCACGTGGGCGGGGTGGGGGATGTGAGGGCTCTGTTCCCGGGCGTGAAGGTCTTTAAGAATCGGACGACGCACTCTTCTTCTTCTTCTTCTTCTTCATCCGGGGAAGACGAGGAAATCGTCGACGGGCAGGTTTTCAAAGTGGAAGGGGCTACGCTGCGGGCTTTCCACTGCCCCGGCCACGCGGCGGATCATATGGCTTTCGTGCTGGAGGAGGAAGGGGCCATGTTCACGGGCGACAACGTGCTGGGGCATGGGACGGCCGTGTTCGAGGACCTGGCGGCTTATATGACCAGTTTGGAGCGGATGCGGGGGCAGTTTCAGGGACGGGGTTACCCGGGTCATGGGGCGGTGTTGGAGGATGGGAGGGCGAAGATCGGGGAGTACATCTCCCATCGGCGGGGGAGGGAGGAGGAGATTTTGGGGGTGCTAAGGAAGGGGAAGCCGGGGCAAGGTGGGGAGGAGGGGGGTTGGAGTAGTATGGGGATTGTGAGGGTGGTGTATAAGGCTTACCCGGAGAGTTTGCATGGGCCGGCTGAGGGCGGTGTGGTGCAGGTACTGAGGAAGTTGGAGGGGGAGGGGAGGGTGGAGCAAGTGGGGGAGGGAGGGTGGCGGATGGCGCAGAAGAGTGCGCTGTGAATCTTCGGTCTTCGTTTTTGTTGGTTTGAGAAGACCGTGGGTGCTGTGGAGTTTCAACCTGCGCAAACGGCGTTTCGGAGGAGAGTGCTCATCTGACCTACTGACTGAGGACCTAGGCAGGGGGTTGGTGGGGCGGAGGGTGGAACAGTCGCCACCCCGAAATGCAACCGGCCTTTGCTCAGTCGATGTCTCGCTGGAAGTCCTGGGACAGAAAGGGCTTTCTAAACGGCAGCGCTGGTCCCATGGGGGCGTGATATCGAAGAGGAGAGGCTGTGGACGTCGATTGGCTCGCTCGCCTGCTCATCTACCCTTCACGTCGGGCAAGGAGCACAGGGATTGTGAACGATAGCGCATTTTTGAAGCGTGCACATGGACCGCTCGTTATCGAATACTGCCTCTCCCCCTAGCACCACCCCTACCGATCCCACTCCCCGCTCTCCCAGCACCAGCGCCACCTCTCGTCCCTCCTCTCCCTCCACCTCCTGCACTTCCACCCCTCCCCCGCGCAGCAGCCCCTCGCCTCCCAGCGACGGCACTTGGCCTCCCACCCCCACCCCCACTCATCGCAGAAGGCGGCGCGGAGTACTTATTCACAGGTTTACTGCTCATAGGCGGATTCTCCACGAACGAGGTGTCCGTCGTTAAGAACGTGGCGTCGGCGTCTGCTGGGCCGCCGGGGAAGGGGTTGTCGTAGCGGTTGGCGGTGGTTTGGGGGTGCGAGGAGGTATGGGAATGGGGATTGTGGAAGGGAGAGTGGGCTGATTGGGCGGAGGAAGAGGAGGTGGTGGTGGTAGCGTGGCGGGCGAAGGATTGGGGGATGGGCGCCTGTTGGTACTATGCATATCAGCATGCCGTGTACATTGAGAAGTCAAGTGTGTGGAGAGTAGGTAACATGGTCGTCCGTACCTCCGGGAAATCGACACAAAAAGCACTCATGTTCAATCCATACAGGAACGCTCCGAAATTCTCGTTGAAGCGGCCGAGACTCTCGTTCAAGAGCTGGAGGTGCATGAAGTTGGCTTCCAGGTCGGCCATGCTGTCGCTCAGCTCGGCGAAGGCGGGTTCCAGGCTGGCGAGAGCGGAGTCCGCGGAGGAGGAGGAGGCATTATTGTGGCTGCTGGGGGTGGTCTGCGAGGCACGGAGGCTGGTGCGGGAGGGAGGGCGGAGAGGGGTGGCGGGGCGGGAGGGGGGGTGGGCGGAGCGGGAGTGGGATCGGGAGTGGGAGGAGTGGTGTTGGTGGGGGTGAGGGGCGTTGGCTGGGGTCGCCGTCGTCGTCGCCATTGTTGTTTGGAGAATGTTCGAGTCGCGTCGCAGGTTAATGTTAGGTGCACGCGACTCGGCATCCGGCATTCGGCAACCGGCAACCGGCACACGGCAGTAGAGTTTGAACCCCGCGCTGCCGTTGGCATTCCGTCATCGCCCGCTTGCTCGGCGTTTGCGATTATGTGCAGGAAGGCTCGGATGCGATGCGCAGTCAGCAAGAGTGAAGGTGAGCGTCTGGGAGAAGTCGTCGCCGTCGCCTCGCCTTCACCCTCTCATGTCCGCTCCCGCCCGCACTCTCCGCCTCACCGTCAAGCACACCCACCACCCCCGCCTACCCCCTCCCTCGCCAAGACTGCCACTGCGCGACTGCCCAGTCCGCCGCTCCTTCGCCTCCGCCCAGCACGCTGCGCCACGCCCAATCCACCTCCATCTCCGCGCCCAACGGGGCGCGATCGATCCTCTTACTCTGCTAGCAGCGGCGACGATATCAGTGGGCATTGCATACTTCGCGACATCATACAGCAACGGCGACAAGCATCCCGATCCTGGTGAGCTAGAGAAGACGACCGCCGCGCAAACGTCGCATGTTGAGGACGACGAGATGGCGCCGCAACAACTACCCGGCCGCCCCGGCATCCTCACCTCGGACCAGGAAGCAAAGCTGAAGGAGATGTGGGCGGCAACCCTCGAGGTCTTTGGCGTAATCCACGAACGCGTCTCGCTCGAAGCCAACGGCGCATCCACCCCAGCCTCCGACGACACAGCATCAACAACAGAACCCAAGAAGAAGCACCGAAGCCGCCTCTCCCTCGGTCTCGGCAAGAAAAACAAGGACAAACCCAGCGGCAAAGAGAACGACTCCGCCAGCCTCAACGGCAACGACAAGCACGGCCAAACCCGCGACTTCCAACAAGCCCTCGCCTCCCAATCCCCCGAGCAACTACGAGAAGCCTTCTGGAGCATGACGAAACACGACCACCCCGACGCCCTCCTCCTCCGCTTCCTGCGAGCCCGGAAATGGGACGTCCACGCCGCCCTCGTCATGCTCATCTCCACCATGCACTGGCGCAGCCAGGAAATGCACGTCGACGACGACATCATGCTCCGCGGCGAACAGCACGCCCTGCACGAATCCCTCTCCTCCTCCAACCCTGCGGAAAAGAAAGAAGGTGCGGACTTCCTGGCCCAGCTCCGCATGGGCAAGTCCTTCCTCCACGGCACCGACAAGGACGGCCGCCCTTGCTGCTACGTCCGCGTGCGCCTGCACAAACAGGGCGAGCAGAGCGAGAAGTCCCTCGAGCGCTACACCGTCTACACAATCGAGACGGCGCGCATGCTCCTCCGACCGCCCGTGGATACGGCGACGATCGTCTTCGACATGACCGATTTCACCATGGCGAACATGGACTACACCCCCGTGAAATTCATGATCAAATGCTTCGAAGCCAATTACCCGGAAAGCCTGGGCAGCGTGCTGGTGTACAAATCCCCCTGGTTATTCCAAGGGATCTGGAAAATCATCAAGGGCTGGTTGGATCCCGTCGTAGCGTCCAAGGTGCATTTCGCCTCCAACGTCGAGGACCTGAGTCAATGGATCCCGAAAAACCAAATCAGCAGGGAATTAGGTGGGACGGAGGAGTACGCCTACTCCTACGTCGAACCCCAACCCGACGAGACTTCCCCGCTCGCAGACCCGACTTCCCGGGCTAAAATCCAGGACGAACGGACACAGCTCATCGGGTCCTACGAGTCTGAAGTCCTGGCCTGGATCCACGGGGATGGCGGCGGAGAGGGGAGGGGGAGGTTGGCGCAGCGGCTGGCGGAGAATTATTGGAAGTTGGATCCGTTTGTGCGGGCCAGGAGTCTGTATGATCGGACTGGGGTGATACGGGAGGGGGGGAGGTTGGATTTCTACCCGGGGAGGGCGGGGCGTGGGGGCCAGGGGCATGAGGATGGGGTGGATTGAGGGCGGGGGAGGTGGATGGGTGGAGGGGTGCAGAGGTGTATGATAGGCGCACGTGTTACGTGCAGCGAAGATGAGAAACCTTCTTCATTCTACCATCCGCTCTCCTCTTATCATCGATTTTCATTGCCCAAGCAACGGCTGGACTTGTATAACCTGCAAAGTCCCTGTCCCGTCTTGTTCCCCAAAACCCCCACAGCGAACATCCAATATCCAACACACGCGGAGGGTATAACGCTTTCAAAACGACCAATAACCCTCAACCTCGCCATCCAACGCCGCCGCGATAGTAGAAGTAGCCGTCGTAGTAGTAGTAGCCGCCGTAGCAACAGTAGCCGTAATAGTAGTAATAGCACCAGTACCGCCTCCCACCCCCACCAAGCTCGTCCGTGAAGAAGAAGAAGAAGAAGAACAAAGACCCGCGAGCCCCTCCTAAAAAGCCCCCCGGATCTTCGCGTACAAGTCGGTATCCAGGAAATTGTAGTTGGGATCGAAGATGCAAAAGGGTGCGCGGAGGAGGGTCTCCGCTGTGGGGCGTTCGCCGGGGTCGCTTTCGTAGCCCACCATGTCAGCCCCAGCCACGCTTCTGCTTGTTAAAGGGGGAGGAGGGGAACGAGGGTCAGGTATTGGGGTGGAGGCTTACATGGTAAAGCAGTCGTACATGAAACTCAGCGCCGCGGGCCCCACAACACTGCTCACATCGTCCGGGATCGGGGGCGCCTGGTTCAGACTGCCGAGCTTGTAAATCGCGCCGATGGCCTCCTCTTTGCTCCACGGCCGCCGCCCCGCGAACATCTCGAGCACCACGCAACCTAGGGACCAGATATCCACTTTGGCGCTGTAGCCCTGACTCATCGCCGTCGTGCGGGCGTCGAGACCGTCCCTGCCACCGCCACCGCCACCGGCGCCGCCCATGGGCTGCGACTGCGCGCGGATGACCTCGGGCGCCATCCAGAAGACGGAGCCTTGCATGCTGTTCGTGATGTCGTTGTTGTAGGGGTTCGCGGAGCGCTTGGAAATGCCGAAGTCGGAGATCTTGCACGTGCCGTCTAGGTCCAGGAGGAGGTTGTCGGATTTTAAGTCGCGGTGCAGAATCCCTTCACTATGCAGATACGCCAGCCCGTTGAGCGTCTGCCGGGTGAGGGAGGAGACGACGGGTTCCTCGAACTTGCCGTGTTTCCTCAGGCAGGAGCCCACGCTGCCGCCGGGGATGTACTCGAGGAAGATGCTGATGCTGAACTCCTTCCGCTCGCAGCCGAGGTACTGCACGATGTTCACGTGGTCGAGGTGCTGCATCGTGTCGATCTCCATGTCGAGGGCCTTCACCATCTCGCGGATGCGGCTGGGATCCGCGTTGGGCGCTTTGGGGTTGACCTCGACTTGCTTCACAGCGAGCAGTTCGCCCGTCGTGGTGTTCATGCCCAGGTACACGCGCCCGAACGTCCCTTTCCCGATCAGCTGGCCGCGCATCCACTTGAACGTCGGCTGGCGCTCCGGGGTGCTCGTCTGCTTGTGGACGTGCTGCACGTTGCTCTCCGGGATCGTGTCCTGCGGGATCGTCTCCAGATTCGTGATCAGGCGGCTGCCCCGCGAGGGCTTCACCTGCTCGATGCGCGCGCCGAACATCTTCGTGCTCTTGCGGCGTATGATGCCGGACACGGCGTCGGCTCGGAGCGTGCTGACGCGGTTGAGCAGGGGGTTGTGCATCGCGCTGCCGCTCGGGGCCCGGCTCGACGCATTCGACGACGTCGACGGGTGCTGGACCATGTTGTAATTCTTCTTGACCACATCACGGATACTCTTCGTCCTCCCCAGTCCCCCGGACTTGCGCATACTATGCTGCGCCACCGACACAGGCCGGTGATCCCCGCGCTTGAGCGTGCTCTCATCACTCCCCAGCGTATCCGACTCGTCCGCGCTGCTGGACATGGGCGTGGTACTCCGGCTCTGCAGATCCGTGACCGAGACCTTGGCGCTCAGCAACGACTTGTCCGTAGCCACCACGGGACTGCTCTCCGCCCCTTCCTCCGGCACGCCCATCGGCTGATCCAGGTCGACGTTCGGGAAGAAATCATCAAGATGCTCCACAATGCCCTCAGCGGGCGGACGATTCGCCCACATGTCGCTCGCGAAGCTCTCGCGCCGGCCGAAACGATTGGCATCGTCCGGCGAGTCCGTGGACCACTGATTTGAAGACGCGGACTCGGGCACATGCCGCTGAATATCCGGCATCGGCGCCTCACCGTCCTCGATCGCGCTCCCGCCGGGAGGCAACTTAGGCGACTCAAACCGAACATTACTCTTACTCGTCTTCAACCGCAACTCAGGCCTACTCGGCGATCGGCTCGTCGCGGGGGAGTCCTTGGCAATACCCAGGATCGCATGCGCCTTCGCACTGGACGCAGCCGACGGCGTCGCGCCGCTCTTCGGCTTCGTCTTGTTCGCGAGGGGGATAGCGAACAATCCATCATCCGAGTCATCATCGTCGTCGTTCTCCTCAATCATAGCGGACGAAGGCGCGAAGTCCACCTGTCGAGCCGGTATATCAAAGCTCGGTCCCCGCTTGCTCTGCATCCGCGACAGCTGACCCGGCGTATGCATCGAGCTGGGGCTGAGATCCGGACTATGACTTCTGCCATCGCTTTTGATCTTAGAAATCATCGGATTAGAAGGCACGCGCACCGACAAATTCGGCCGTCCGTGCGCTCGCAGCGTGTCCTCGTCCTCCTCCTCACGATGGCCCCCGTCCTCGCCGCCCTCATACTCCGGGATCTTGAACTGCTGCCCGCCCTTCGAGATCGTAAAGGGACTCCTCGGCGAGCCGCCGGCGCCAGGGCTCTGCCGCCGCCCCGAAGCCGTGCGGTTGAATGCTATACCCGCCAGCGCTTTGGGCTGCGCACGCACCGCCTCCTGCCCTAGGTCCGGCGCCGTCATGCTCTTGTGCAGCCCACTCGACGGGTTCGGCGCCTTTGAAGGCCCACCGACACTCGCAGCCGCTCTCCCGGCGCCAGCGAGAGCGGCCGCAATCCCACCGACCGCCGGCTTCCTCCCCCCCTCCTCCTCCGGTATGGAACCGCTCGAGATGCGCTTCCACGGCTCCTCTTTCCTATTCGGCCAGCTGGTGCGCGCGTTCGGCCCCGTCTTCTTCGTCAGACTATTCGCCTTCACCAACGTGGCCGTCGGATCCGGTACCGGCGGCGGCTTACGCATCGGCACAAGCGTGTCATTCTTCCGGTCCACCTCCCCAGACCCAGACGAGGACGGCCGATCCGTATATGGCGACGGGCGGGGATGATCGAAATCGACCACCTTCCGAAACCCGGACCCATCCGAGACCCGATTCTTCTTAAACTCCTGGTAAGCCTTCTGCTTCCGCTCCATCTCCTTCCTGTGCTCCTCCTGCTTCGCCTCGAGCAGCGTCCGCCGCTCGTGCTCGGGTAGACTCTGGAAATCCTGCTGCAGCATGCTCTCCTGCAGCACCGCATTACGATCAAACGTCGCGCTCAGACTCCCCTCGCCCTCCTTCGGCAAGTGCTGCATCGACCTCCCCTTCTCTGGCACGAGCGTGCTCTCGCCCGAGCGCAGCGTGCCGGGTGAGTCGAGCGGCACGTTCTCCGTGAGCTTGCGGTACGTCTCGTCGTCCAGCGGCTTGCCGGAGAAGCTCAACTTGTGGAAGGGACTCTGCGGGAAGCCCAGGCCTAGCCCCGCGCTCTCGGGCGGTACGACACCGTTCAGAGCCCCGTTCCCGGGCGCGCGGAGGAAAAACTTCAGGCTGCCTGTCGGGTCCGCCATGCCTCTCACCGCAGCCATCAAGAGCAGGTCATTGAGAGCCTCATCATGCTCCGCTCGGCCAGGACTCGTGATATGGATCGCGACGTTGGGACCCTCCAAAACCCCAAGATTATAGCAGACCACCGTCCGCAGCTGATCCGCAGACTGCACCTCGGAGATGTCGATCAAGCGGTAATTCCACCCATCCGGCGTGACGAAGATGAACTTCTTCTCCCCCTCCCGCGCCGTGCTCCTCCCGCGTGGTTGCGACGGCGGTAAAGGCGGGATCGAGTCCGCCGACTCCACGCTCGTGTGTGCACTCTTCCGGCTGGGCGGCCGATCCACGAGGGAGGTCTCGGACGAAGCGTGCGCGAGCCTGTTGTAGAGACCACTCTTCGTTGCTTGAGGCGAGGCGGGGATCATGTCTTCCTCTGCAGGGTATCCCACGTCGTCTTTGCGTTTGTCGCGCCGGAACTTGGCGAGGAAGCTTTTGTGCTCTTTCGAGCTGGCCGGCGTGTCCTGACTACTATGCCTCTCGGAAGGTGGTGGCCTGGATCCATCAGTAGCATTGCGTCGCCTAGTGGTGTCTTCTGGAGGGGGTTTCGCAAACGCGCTGTCCATATCCCGATTGTTCGGAGTCAAGCCTGCGCTCAGTCGACCAGGTGCAGGCGATAGGTTGCTGCCGTGCAGCGGCATGTTGATCTCACTACTGGCATTGCGGAAGTGTCCTTGCGCATAGTATCTCTTGTCAGTCGCAGGCACCGGCCGGGCGCTCGCAATACCAGGGCTTTCCTGTGGACTTTGATACTTATGTCCACTGTTAGGCGGAAACTCACCACTTGCACTCGGGGAGTGACGCCGCTGAACATCACCCAGGGCACCCAAAGCTGCAGAAGAGAAGCCACTCCGACCGTTCTCATCCAGTGATCTCGATAGCAAGTCGAGGCTCGCAGCACGTTGCTGGCCCGACAGTCTGCGCTGGGCAAGCGTCATGGGCGGTAGGGTCGGCGGTAACGTCCGGCCAGGCGAATCGCCATCCCCCGCCGTGTCCGGCGTCGAGGTAAGCGCATTCCACTCGTTCCCCGTCCGCGACAAATTCGGCGAGTTCTCCACGCCGCCGTCCGTGCCCGCGCTCGTGGCCTGCAAAGGCAGGAGCTGGCTACTCTGCCTGCGATTATGCAACGGCAGACTCGTCGTGCTGCTGGATGCGGCCGTCGCGGGCGTGCCCGCCCCACCCGTCTTCAGGATATCCCTGACCAGCCGCCGGATACGCCGCGATTCCTCGCGCTCTTTCGCCTGGTCCCACATGCGGCCGCCGGCGGTGCACTCCCGCGCTACCTGCGGCAGTACCGTTTGCGGCATGAAACCGAAATTCCTCTGCCCGCCTGCGCCAGCTCGGCCGATGTCGAGGAAGGTGGTACCGTAGACATTGAGGTGCTGGAACGCGGCTTGCCATTCTTTGCTGAAGCTGTGCGCCGCGAGCCAGATCTGTACGCGCTCGAGGGGCCAGTTCTGGTCCTGTGGGCTGGCCGGGGTCTCGCCGGAGGAGGAGTGGTCGCGATTTCCCTGCGGAGCTGACTCCTCGGCTTTGTGTGACGGAGCCGCATTGAACGGGTACGGGTTCTGGGTCTGCACTGCAGGTGATGGGTGTTCTTGGGTCTCTTTGGCGGGAGCGATGAGTGCCTTTTGCCGGCCCGCCGTAGGTGTAGGAGGTGGGTAGTTGGTCTGTTGTTGTTGCGGCGCCGGTACGTTCTGCGCTTGCGGGGTTGGTTGCTGATGATGCTGAGCTTGATTGTTGCTGAGCCAGGCCTGATAGTGGCTCTGATTCTGATCCTGATGGTAGCTTTGGCTGTTTGCGTGATTGTACGTTCCTTCACCGTGCCTCTGCTGCGTCTGGGAGGCGATTTCGTAAGACGGAGTGAAATCTCCAGAAGCTCCACGGTTATAGCTGTACTGCTGCTGTAGGCCAGGCCGAGAAGGGGGTTGCAGTTGCGACCCGTGTGTAGAGTGCAGCGGCGGTATACCCACGCCAGGCCCAAAGCTCTCGCCACCGGGGATGTAAGTCGCGGACGTCAGGGGTTGGTCTGCGGGCGGTAGAGGCGGCAGTTGCATGTACTCGGAGTACGCCATGGGATCATAATTTCGCCTCTCCCGATTCTGCATCTGCATAGGGGGCGGAGGCGGATAGGTAGGCTGACGATGCCCGTTCCACGTCGCATACCCCCCATTCGGCTGATTCGGCGGCGGAGGAATCATCATATGCGTCTGACCCGTCGCACTCATCGGAGGCCTTGGCGGTGGGCCCGGCAACTGTAGACCCGGTGGACCCGGCGTCTGCGAGTTGGGCAGCGGTGGTGGAGGAGGGGGTGGGATGTAATGGCCCGGCGCAGCCCGCTGCTGCTGCTCGGAGACGTGTCGTGCCCCGGGTACTTGCCAGCCGCCATGCGCGCCATTCACCGTGCCTCCCGGGGTCACCGGCGTGCCTCTCCTATACTGCTCCTGCTGTTGCGCGGCCTGCATCGTAGCGTCGGCGAAAGTATGCGCTCGCGGTCTCGGCGAGGTGGCCAGATGCGCCGAGCTCGGTGCACTCGTGAGGCTTGGGTAGGGACTATTGGCGCTCGCCTGCAGCCTAAGCAGCGAGCTCGCGTCCCGGTATCCTGCTCCCGGAATATCATTCAGCACCACGCCCGTGGGAACACTTAGATTGTGCCCGCGGAAGCTCGCTGGTGGTGGTGGGGGTGGTGGCGGCGGAGTCGCGTGTCGCGAAGAGTCCTCAGACCTGCTGGCCGGCGTGTCTGTCCTGTTGCTTCCCGACCGCTCACGTGCGTTGTTCACAATCATGTCTTCCTCTTCTTCGCACCCACACGCTGGCCCACCTCATGCGTCACCCACCCAATGCATCGGCTGCTAGTGGTCCGGCTCACCTCATCTCCAGCGCTGTCTTGACTCCGCCCAACCCCAAACGTCAGAACCACTCTTTGTTCGACCCAGTCCCAGCCCGCCCTCACTGTCCCGCTCCGAGGCCAAGATTGCCGGCGCAGCTCGGTGCTGCTGCTGACCCTCTCCGGGCGGCGGATATCGATATCGATGCGCCGGCGGATTCAGTGTGCCGGGTCGCTTCGCGTATGGTGAACAAACACTTTCACACTCGACAGTCCACGAAGGCGTACAATACAATCTCGTTCAGCCCAACAGAGACACCACCTAAGGAACACGAAGAACGAAGAACTACGGAATGAAGTGCACGCTGCGACGACGAGACGAGCCAGACGCATGTCAGCCACCTGAGGCACACAAACATGAAGCTCTCGGAACGGCTTACCGAGTCGGCTTGCAGCTGAGGAGACATGGAGAGTCCCGACTCCCAAGCGAGTGCTTCGTCCGCTCCGGACGACCACGCGTCCCGTCGTAGAATACGAACACAAGTACGCCAGCTTCCGGGGACATGTACTCGAGCACGTACCCACCTCATCAGTACAATGAACATCCTCAGGGTACTACCAGACAGTAACCAGCGACAATAGCGCCACCCTGGTACGTTTACACCGCATCACCATCGCTTATGCCGCATTCCTCCACAGACAATGTGTCGTATCTCGTAGCATTTGCTACATCACATGGTATTAATAAGGTACACCTGGAAGTACAGCCTCCCCCCCGGGCTCTCACCCGAGTGCCACCCTAGCCTCCGCAGCACACCCTCCTCTCGAACTGGACCGCAACAGCTACCTCAGCTTCAGGGCCGGACGACTAGCTGTCCCGCACCTTTGCACCGTCTACGTCCCATCCCTTCGCAAGGCGCAACTTTGCGGGTCTGAAGTCCCGCAAAGTCCTCAGCACACCGACGATGCGACCCGGACTCGTGGAAGCTCAAGCAATGCCTTCCGCTCTCTCAATGACCAGGCTCGATTCTCACGTGTTCAACCCCCCGCCGCATTTCCTCCATCGCCTGATCCACATCATCCACTACCACCACTTCCTTCCCATCTCCCTCCCGCTCCAACAACGCCGCCAGCGTCACTCTCCCACCCGACCCAATTCCGCCAACAAACCACTCCCGGCCCGCCACGCACAGCCTCTCCCTGGCTACGACATCGATCGCCAAACTCCTCAGCTGATGCCCCCCCCCGAACAGCGCCAGCACACCCTCGGCTCCTACCAGCGCCGCCAGCTCCCCCGCCGTCGCGGCACCTTCTCCCCTCGTCGTAACCAGCACGGACAAATCCCGCACATACCGCGCCGTAGACCGCCCCAACGGCCACGCCCCCGCACCCGCTTCCTCTCCCGCACAATCCCAGTACCGCCGGGACCAGCACTCCAGCCCCGCCGCTGCGCTACAGGGGGGCAGCGCAACGATCGCAGGCCAGGCGCGATTGGGTCCGGCGAGCTCGAGCAGCCACTGGTTCTCCCCGTACAGCACGGAGCAGAAGACATCGTTCACCCGTCGACACGTGCGGGCGAGCGCCAGACGATCGGGACGCAAGTGTTCTTCGTCGGCCCCGTCGGCACCAGAAGCGTCCAAGCCGGCATCGATATGGTGGGCGACGTGGTTGATCACCGTGGCATTACCGTACACCATGCGGGCAACGTGCAGACTCCCGCCCGAGGGCACGATATACCGCATCACGCGCAGGAGCAGTTCGTCTGGTAAGGCGAGGAGACCACACTTGCTCTTTCTCTCCCTCCCCACCTCCTTCTCCTCCGAGCATACTGCCGTCTCGGTAATCCCTGCACAAGAAGAAGAAGAAGAAGGGCCCACGACCGTCAAAGCCCCTCCGGAGTCCTCAGGAACCCGATCGATATACCTGGAAGTCAGATTAGGAAAGGACAGCATCTTCCATCCGCCTTCTCCTCCCCTCATTCCACAGCCCCCTTCTTTCTCATTCCCAGTTCCATTTCCATTTCCATTTCCATTTCCATTTCCATTTCCATTTCCATTTCCATCCCCACCCCCACCTCCCTCCGCCAGCAAATCCCCAGCACACCCGCCCCAGATCCGCCGCAGCACATCCTCCGACCCAAGTAAGATGGGCTCGCGCGCGCGGAACCATTTCCCGCGCCGCAGGAGTACTGCGGCGGGCGGCGGTGGAGGCGTTCGGGCTGGGCAGCGCCATCGTGCGGGTGCACCGCCGCGGGCTGTTGCGGTGGTGTGGGCCGTTGGTGAGGGTCGTATTGTTTGATTATTATGGGTGTGGCGACTAGATGGGCCGCGGGCTGTCTGGTTTGTACGGACCATGGCCGGCCGTTTCGTAACGTTATCCTGTGCTGTAGTGATGAGTCTGTATTTCTCGAAGAGGCGCCTGTACTGTGTATGAGGGCAGTGCGCACTGATCAAGGCGCACGTGGACCGGCGGCACTGTAGTGTTTAGGCCCCGTTGTCTTGGTATGTGTATGTATGTGAGTCAAGCCTTGGGATTTGCTAGGCAGCGAGCAGGATTGCGGTAGGATCGGTCCCTGCAGTACTAGCGGACTCGTCACGTGAGCAACGAAGCGGGCCATGAGATTTCCTTGCTCCTCTGTCTAGTACTCCCGTCGGACTCATCCCTGCCCCTTGCCCGACCCGACAGCCTCTACTATCTCCTCCCCGCTGAGCCTGCCCTGGGCTTTCGTCCCCTTCTCCACCAGAGCTTTGACGATTGCAGCCTTCGGTGAGGCGGATACGGAGCGCAGATATCGGTTTATACTAGCCACCAGTACGGTCTGGACGTCCTCGTCGAGCTCATCGTCATCGTCTTCCTTTCGCTTGAGATAGGGTACCAGTATGAGCACAGCCTTCTCCGCCATGACACTCCACTGCTTTTCCGGCAGCGCAGCTGTACCGGTCTTGATTCGTGCGAGAGTCGTGCCAAGTGAAGCTGGGAACTCGGCGGCTAGTGCGTCAATGCTGAAGAGGTGTATCCTCGCTTCGCATGTGATCGCCTCTAGGGATGCCGGTGCGGTGGAGTGAAGGTGTTGGAGGATATGCCGCAGAATCTTAGTCGCGGATGGAACGGTGTCGAAATCTGCGACGAGGTCGAAAAACTCCTCGGCCACTTCCGGACTGTTGCTGAACTGCTTCATCGCCGCGTCGAAGATAGCGACGGGTATTGCTCCCGTGAAGGCCGGCGCATCCGCTAGTCTCTGCAGCGCGGCCGCGTCCACCTCCTCCATTCCCTTCCCAGCATCCGGGTCGATATCCGCAGCGGTAACAGTCGGCAGCGCAATCACATTCTCATCCCCATCCTCATGGACCTCCTCCTTCCTCTCCTCACCCACCCCCAGGATTTTCCTCCTCGCCTGCAACTTCGCCAAACACACCATCTCCAGCTTCGCGTACTCCAACCAAAGCTTCCTCTCCTCCTTACAATACCGCAACCCCCTCTGCAAATACCCCCTCGCGGTCCGCATATCCCCCTGCTCCTCGGCATACCACTTCGCAGCCAACACCCACATTCCCCACTCCCTCGGCCGCAACCTCAACAGCCCCGTGAACACCGTCGCGAGCTTCTTACTCGCGTGCTCGGATTGGCAGAACCGGATATACTGCATCCACAGTCCCACATCCCCAGGAAACTTCTTGGTCCCTCGCTCCAAAATGAAAAAGACAGTGCGTTGCCCACTATACCCCTTCACCCCCTTGATCCCCATACGCTGACATCGCTTCTTGAGCAAAGTAGAGAGGTTAATCTCATACTCGGCATACCGGGCGTAATCACTCGTTTTGCTGCCGCGCGCGGCGAGGATGTGCTCGAAGTGGCTGCGCTTGGCGGTGATGGCGTGGATTTCTTCGGGGGAGAAGAGCTTCTGGCGGGCGTAGACGTTGAGGGCCGGGGCGTGGCGTTCGAGGTAGAAGCGGGCTTTGTCGCTTGCGGCGGACATTCTTGATCGGTGTCAGGTATCGGATGAGTTGGTACTGGAAGAGGGCGAGATTTCGAGGTGAGAGGTGTGAGGCTCTGCGGGATATAGACGGGAAGGCCCGTTTCGGGAGGCTTTCGGCAAGGATCGCGTGTGCGCGTCGAGCTGAACGGCCGTTTGAAGGGTCAAGCTCAGTAATCCGTCCATCTTTCGTCTCCTTATTCCAAGACTTCACTTCTGCCTTCCTACAGCCCTTCTGCACCAACAATGGCACCCAAACACCGCGATGGTGACACTGTTGCCGTCGTACGGCCCCCCCATTCCCACCCCGACACCCTCTCAGGCTGACAATCGAGCAGATCCCCGGCCAATTCGTCTCCCACGCCCACACCCTCTTCGCCTACTCCGCCTTCCTCGGCGCCCTCTTCGTCGGCGTCAGCCTCCACTACACCAAGATCGTGCAGAACGAGCACTTCGGCTACCCGACCGAATGGTTCCCCTCCGTCTCCTCCACCATCGGCGACCGCTACCCGGAGCGCTCCGTCTTCCAGCTCTTCATCGCCATGACCTCCGGCCCGCGCTTCCTGCTCGTCTTCCTCTACTACCTGCTCACCAACCGGCCCGGGTCGGCGGCGGCGAAGTGGGTGGCGGGGGTTGGGGTGTTTAGGACGTTGACGTGTGGGGGGTGGACGTATGTGACTAGTACGGACGATCACAATTGGCACGATTACTTTATGGTCAGCTATCTGGTGGCCTCGATTCCGTGGACGCTGGGGTGCTTGGCGTTGAGTCCGCCGAGTAATGCGAGGACGGTGTGGTGGCGGAAGTGGTTGGCTGGTGGCTTCTTTGGGACGTTGGTGCCTATGCTATATTTCTTCATCCAGCACAAGGTGCATCGGGTCCCGGGGGGTGTGTCACAAACCCGCTCGTCAGCTGCAGCTCGGATGGAATGTTATGCTGACTTTTATGACCAGCCTACACCATCTACGCCCTTTTCGAATGGTGCCTCGTCCTTCTCGATGTCGGTTTCGACGCCGTCACCGCCTTGGACTTCCAGAGCCTTGAGATCGTGATCAAGGATGTCAAAGGCCTGAGCAGAGGGTACGTGCAACGGCTTCCGAAATAGAGTAGCCCGGTACGACGCCTGACCCGCTCCATCACCACAAATGGCCACAACTAGATTGATGCTGATTGACATATTGAATTCCAGAGACAACAAGCGCGCTCAGGACACCTTTCTCGAAACGCAAAAGGACAAGCCCATTGGTCAGGTCTTCGATACGAAGTTTCAGTGGAACGAGATGCTTGACGCAGTAGCAGACGTTTACATCGGCGTACATCCTATTCCACCCTCCCACTACCGTACCACCGTCCTTCTAACATCAGCTACTAGTTCATCTTCTGGTCCGTCCTCACCTCCCTCGGCCTCGTCTGCTGGTACTTCCCCCTCTGGCACATGGGCCTCTCCGGCTACGAAATCGCCATCATGTCCAGCGTCTCGCCCGTTCTCCTTGGTATCCCGGCCTTCCGACGGCATATCGCCCACGCCATGCCAGGGTCTTATCTTCTCATGGGCTTGGCGGGTCTGTTCGCTTACCTGGTCACGTTGCCGGAGTTCAGACTCGCGGCTGTGAGCGTGGGGGTGTGGACGGGGTGTTTGGGATTGGTGGGGACTTTGTGGAGGGATAGGGGGGATGCGGCTAAGCTTGAGGTGAGGAGATTGATCGTGAGGTAATTGCGGTGCAGTTCAATGCTGACAAGCTGGTGTCTGTTTGGGTAGGCCCGGATCAACGCGTGGGCCATCGGTTTGATTGCCAGCAGCATCGCCAAATTCGCTTTCTGGACAAACAACCCGGTCTGGCCCATTATGAATGCCGAGAACGGCGGCTGGAACAAGACGGGCATCGCGCTCTTCTTGGTCGCTATCGGACGCCTGTACCTCCGGAAACCGGCCATGGCCGCCAACGCATCGGCAACACCAAAGCAAGAAAAGCCTGCCCGAGGTGCTTCTGCCCTTGCAAGTCTCGGTTTCGGCGGTCTCATGTTCGCGCTGCACTACCTGCTCTCGGACTCCAGCACCATCATCCTCTGGACTTGGTCCGGATACCCTGTCCGCGGACCCCTGGCCGTTCCACACGGTGCCTGGACGATCGCGACGATGGGTCTGGGGCTCATGGGTGGACTTTTCTACCCCAACCTCGCGCGCAGCTGGACGGCGTTCGGGATCGGGAGTGTAGGCGCTGCGGTACTGACGTACTGCGAAAACTGGAC
>NAJQ01000544.1:0-20249 GCA_005059865.1 Friedmanniomyces simplex
TTCGAGGGCGTGGAGGCGTGGATGGGGACCGCGAATGCGTGGCCGGGGCGGCCGGCGAATAGCAGTAGTGCGTTGCTGTGGGATACGGCGGCGGAGACGAATAATTACACTTGGTGGTCGGGTAACTGAGGGGGTTGTCTTGGTTGATTGGGAAGAGCAGAGGGGAGGATGGGAAGGGTTGATAGGCTTGGGTGGTTGTATGTTATAGCTCTGAATGTCTCGAGTTTGTATAGGAGGTTGAACAAGTCTCGCCTGCTGCTTGCGCTGCGAAAGGGGTTGTGAAGCTTATTAGGCTGCTGGTGTGCCGCTTAATAAGGAAGGCAGGTTTTCAGCGACTCTCCGTCACTGCTTCGGCCGTGTTGCCTTCAGCACCTTTTACTTGCCATAATGCTCAGTGTATCATGATGGGCTGCGAATATTGCGCCATGCCGTCAAAGGCACCGAATGGGGTCAGGCTGGCAACGCCACGAGCGTGCAGCCTCGTATCTGTTAACAGCCTCGCCGCGATGAGAACGCGCAGAGGGCAAGCTGTGGAACACACGCGACTCGATGCCAGGAAGCGACGACAGCCCGTATCAGCCTCTGAGCACCGAGAACAAGGAGACCCGCATCCTGCAACTTGTTGCTGGATGGCCAGGCGCTCCGGTCAAATGCCGGTTACGTACAATTTCTCTCGCGAACGATCCACCGCCGGTATATGAGGCGTTGTCCTACACTTGGGGCAGGGCTACGCAAGGTAGAGCAATCAATATCCACGACGGTGGCGGCGATGTACACACTCTACCCGTCACGGACAATCTCTTTGCCGCATTAGTCGGGTTGAGGCATCGCTTCGGGCGGTCTCGCCGGTTGTGGGTACATGTAGATGCTGTGTGTATCAACCAATTCGACCTGGTCGGAGTCGATTCAGCCGGCTCGCACGATCCGCCGGGCTGTCTGTACACCCATCCCTCCGAATGGCGACTGCGTGCCGTGTCCAGAGTAACGAGACACCACCTCGCCGGCGAGGAGCCTGAACTGCATCGAGGCCATACAGCCAGTGTGCGAAGCGTTGACCAGATTGCTCTCTGGTGCGGTGATCGCGCGCTGTGGGAAGAGCCCGATACTGTCGCTCTTTCGTCCAGTGAAGGCGAGGGCACGACGCCAGACGCCGAGAGTTTGGTCAGATCTCTGTTCGAGGACTGGGACTACACTGTGGTCTTGCGGAGTCCACGGGACGGCAGGTGGCTTTCAACAGCACACCGTATATTCGATACGGCCGAGGTATTCCGGGCCTTTTACGACTACGCCCGCCTGCGGCAGCCGCAGCACATGTTGGACTGCTTTGCGACGTCGAACGGCTTCCTGGGGCTGGCGGCCACTGCGGTTGTCGAAGGTGACATGATTGCTCTGATTAAGGGTTGTAAATGGCCGGTTGTGCTGCGACAGTCGGGCAGCTACTGGGCGTTCAAGGGTATTTGCTTGATACATGGCATCATGGAGGGCGAGTTGCTACAGGTGTGGGGTGATGTGGAGCTGAAGGAGGAAGATTTCGTGCTATGCTAGGATTCTTAGGTAGTAGCAGTTTCCCTACCTCGAACTGCCTCTGTCGTTATTACCACAAGCTATGCTTCTCACCAAAACATTCACTGCACGTGAAAGGTGGGGATATTGCGAGCGCACGGACACCACTGCGTTCTTAACGCCAGCTCGGCAAAGATCCAGACAGCGGGCCGGACAGGAACGCCCACGAGAGGAAGCACCTCACATCCACTCGTTGCGTTGTATTTATGTTGCCCTGCAGCGAGAGCCTTTCCTATTCGACGGACCTGTATACGTCTTCAATAATTGACCAGGCATAGAAGCGCTTATGATCAAGTCAGGTAGCCTTGCTTGCCGCCTCTACTCTCTCTTAGAGTCATAGTACGCCCGGGCCGGCCTCGAGTGGCCTTCCTCTTCTTCGCCATTGCAGCGGCTCAAGGCTGTGGCTGCATGGTCTCCGAGGTCGAGGACAGCGCATCGATATCCAATTTCGACCTTCGTGCGACCTTGACGCGGGAGAGATCACAGCATATCTAACATGCTGAGCACCCAACCTCCAGCGACCTAGCTTGTCCTGGGCCTTGCGTAGTGCGGCATGGCGCAGACCAATGTGTCCAGCTGTGTCCTATCGATCGTTGCGTCTTTCTCCAGCGGCCTGGATGTCTTCAAGCAGCTCCGCGAGAAGGGGACCCAGAAGAAGCGCTCGAAAGCGACCGAGCAGCTGGGCGAGGCCGAGATGCGCCTAGCGAGAAGCTTGCGGCAAGGCCCAGAGGATATAGGTCGAGAATACCTGAAGAACGTGCAGGCTGCTGGAGATCAGTTTGCGGTCGGCGATGGTGAGTCCTTGCTTCCGGCTCACGGCTGAGATGAGGTCTGACACTAGCCATAGTGATTGCGCAAACATCACTAGCAGAGATCGTGTTGAAGCTCAATACCGGCCTCGTCAGCATAATCTCTTCGTTCCTCGGCCGAGACAGAAAGGTGGCGCAGATGGACTATAAATCATTGACCGACCTCTCCGAGCGCTCTCGAGTAGACACGTGCCGCACCTTACGTCAACTATTCCGCAGAATCGAGCATTCGCAGGCCGCTGGCCTAACAATGGCTCTACCAAGCAACGAAGGACCGGCTCGCCCAGCTTCTGGCGACCATGAGGCGAAGAAACGCAAGAAGCGCAAGCACAGCAGAGTGCAAGGCCCCATGCTCGCGAGAGTGGTTATCGAGAACTCAGCGAAACCTTCGCAAATCGCACTGGTGAAAGCCGGAGAGCGCAAGAAGAGGTCGAGCTCTTTAACAACGTCGCGAGGGCAGTCTGAAGCGCCCAGTCGCAGCAGCACCCCGCTTGCATTGCCATCACCACCGTACGAGAAGCAGGAGCTGCCACCAAATCCAGCTCGACCGTCTGGACTGCGGGCAAATACCCTGTCGGAAATCCCAAAGGCCCGCCACAAGCGCTCGAATACCGACCTGGCGATCCCGCCGAAGCATTCCAAACCCGAGACTCTCCGCGCCACCGTCTCCACGCCACGACTCCACGCAAGCAGCCAACCTGACTACCAGCCTTCGCCACCCCTGCCTTCACAAAGCAGACCGCTCCTCGAAGACGGCAAACCGCGACGGCGCAAGCCAACACCTACTTACTACTCAATCGCCTCCGACGGCACCAAACTCGGCGAAATCCCATTGCATAAGTGGCCTGTTCCTTTCGATTTCGACGCTATGAGTTTGATGAATAGGGAGGCGGAGAGGAACGGTTGGCCTGTGAGTCGGGTGGAGGAGGCGGAGGGGAAGAAGAAGCGGTTTGGGCTTTTGCGGATGTTTCGGAGGAAGAGTGAGGGGAGTAATTGATTGGGACTGCGTGAGCTTCGGTGATGGTTGTGATGAGTTTAATGAGCGATGATTTGATGACGAGCCGTTAGCATGGCGTTGTGGGAGTTGGAAATGCATATACAGCAGTATAATAGCTGTTGTTGGTGAAGAGGGTATCAAGAATATATGGTATCTTACAAGCGTCACCGCCTCGAAGATTACTATCTCCAACACACGAGCCGCACAAAGCCTTCGTCGAAAGTATCTTACATAGCTATGCGAAGGACGGCAAAAGGTTGGCCGGTATCTCCCACTCACGACCGCATTCCATCAGGCGCCGTACCCGCCAATGATGGCGTGTAACTCGCCATACCCGGAGTATCACGCTGCGCATAAGAAGAGATGATAGACTCGGACAGCGACCGCAACGTCCCATCCCGCTGCGACAGGGTGGCCACTGGCAGCGGACTCGGTGTCCGCGCCGCAGGCGGCTTGGGCAGCTTCTTGTAGGCTCCCATCGGTGTCTTGGGTCGGGGGGGAGGTGGACTCAAGGGCAATGGTGGGGTGGCGACGAGTAAGGCTGCTGAGGTCGCTGAAGCTAGCATGCGCGTCGGTGTCTGCGGAGGCTGCTGCGGTAGTAAGATGCCAAGGCCTGGGTGGACGGGCGGAGACGCAGGTCCGAACGTATCGTCGAGCTTTCTTGTACTGCTCGCGTCGCTGCGGATGCTCGATGAACTCTCCCTGTCCGGTGTAGGCGGGCGCTCGATACTGACAGCTTTCAGCTCCGCGAGCTGCGCTTGTGCCCTTTTGAGGTCCTTCTTGCAGCCGCGGATGTCGAGCTTGTAGAGGAGGATCTCCTTCAGACAGTGCTCGAGCTCGCGCTGCAGTAGAGCTGTGGCAGTGGCTGGGTCGCTGTCGGTGGCTGAGAGGATGATCGACTTCGCTTTCTCCGTAGCCTCAGTGAATGCCTCCGCATCCACTCTCGGCGCTGAGATAGAGCCCGCGGTTTGCGCTGCGACACGGCTTTGACGGCGTAGCTCCTGGTGCAGTAGGCTGTTGTACCGCTCGCAGTCTTCACGGGCTGCCGAGAGCATCTTCTTGTGGTCGTATAGGAATACTTCCAGCTCGTTCACACGGTCGTGTGTCATTGCGTTCGCATTTGTAGATCTGCCCAGGGTACCGTCTTGTGTCGCTTCGAGGTCTTGTTCGAGCTGTCGTATTCTGGCGTCTCGTACAGCCACGACACGCCTGAGTTCTCTCTGTTGCGTACCCGGATCGTTGCCAATTGCTAGACCTGCGACATCAGACTTAGTTCTGCAGTGCTTCGGTCGGTAGAGGGCGTTCGTCTCCGAAAGAGAAAGCGCAGTGTCTGATGCGTGCCTTCCATTTGCGTAGGAAAGACGACTCCGCAGATCTTCGACCTCCTGCTTCAACATCAACTCCCGGCCCGCTAGCTTCTGCAGCTGCCCCGAAGCCTCGTGAAAGCCTTCGAGCACATCGGTGCGCTCGTTGTTGGCAGCCACGAGGCGGCATTCCAAATCCGAGACGGCGTTCCTGAGAGACTTCTCCTGGTCCTTGGACTTACGAACGATCTCCTTGAGCTGCAGGATCCTTCTGCTGCCACGTTCGACGTCCTGGCGAAGACGATCTCGCTCGCGTCTCACTTCGCCAGACTCGGATTGAGCCTTCTTCGCGAGGCTGAGCTTGCGTTTCAAGCCTTCTGTCTCCACGGCCGCCTCTTGTGATGCTCGCTTCTGGCTTTCCAGGGAGTCGAAGCTGTGGTGTGTCGTAGCTGATACATCCGCGCTGTGAAGCTCGCCGCTCTTTGAGGACGTGTGAGAGGTGTCTAGGGTCAAGTGGCGTCTCTTAAGCTCTGCCTTTGGTTGAGTCAAACTCTGTCGCTGTTCCAGGAATGCTATGTGTAAGCGGTGTGAGTCGAGCTCTCGTTGATGCGCATCATGTAAACTAGCGAGGTGAGCTTCGTGCGATGAGCGCATGCGTGTGATTTGCTCGAGAAGCACAGCTTCTATATCTGCTTGCTGCCGTGACGCACGCTGATCGTCCGATGGTGACATGGTCTGTAGCTGGGAGACTGTGAACGAGCTGCCTGCGTGCGAAGCGGTCATTTCAGAACCAACATCAGACGAGTGCTGAGGCCAGCGTTGCAGTACGCTCAGAGATGGCCTTTTGGCAGGTGTCCTCAGGGAATCGGTGGCGGGAGCAACTAGCGTGTCGTCGCTCGGGTGACTTGGAGCAGACATGCCGCTACCTGTGGTCCGAGGAAACCGATGAGGACTGCTGCTCTTGACTTGGGGCGATGGGTGAACCGGAGGACAGAGACTCGTCGGATACGGAAAGCTGTCGCTGGAGTGTCTTGGTATGGCAGACGGAGTGTACGTTCCTTGCTGTGGGCTGCTGTGAGGGCGCGTGATAGTAGCGCCTAGCGCTGCGTTCGTCGGTGATTGCACTGGCTCATACACGCCACTGCCATCAATCGACTGGTGCAGCGACATGATCGAACTTTTGCCGGCGAGCAGTGAGCCTGGCAACTCCACCGGCTCCATACCGGGAGCCTCGACTAGTGGCGTAGAGGGCGCGGTGCGGGATCTTGGTCTACCGTACATCGGTGCCAAGCCGTTTCGGTGCTGTGCGGACAAATGCGCAGAGACGTGCGGTGACTGTAGCCTACATAGGTAGTCGGAAGGTTAGCCAGTGTCTCAGGTATCCACTCGACATATGCGATTCTCCAAGCTGCCGAATTGTAGCCTTATGGTGTAGTACAGCGCATCACCCTTCCGTGCTGGCCCGGTGTTGCGAATCGCGTCGCTCAGGGTTGCACGCAGCGGTATGGCTTACATGTCATTTACAACAGCCATAAGGTTGGTGGCCGACCGAACTGCAGCGTCATGCAGAGCAACTGATCCGCTCGTTGGGTTACTGCGGTCAAGAGTACGCCCCGGACTGTAATCGAACGTCAGAGGCTGCGGTTTGCGATTCGCCTTGGAGCCCTGAGATAAAATCAGAACGTGCCTAATCAGAAAAGCAGGAGCAGTCTCGCCTTTGCGTCCCGAGCATACTCCATTCCCTTGATGGATATGCATTCCACCGGAATTGGTACGACTCCGCTCGCGCGATCCGTGTTCGTTGTACATCTGCGGTCTCCCTTGGTCCAGGTGAAGAATTTTGACGACATGGTGACCAGTGCATTCTCTGAAAGAGTGTAAGAAATGACAGGACGAGAAAAGACAGACTATCTCGGAAAGTAGTCCGAGGAAGGCGAACGGAGAGAGTTGAGGTGATTCCGCCTGTTGTGCAGCAGACAGCAGACTAGTAAGAAGATTGAGGCATCCTACTACCGGTATGATGGATCACCGCCATCTTACGCGCCGGGCGCCAAGTGAGGTACGAGCTCGGTATTGGCGAAGTACCTTTCATCTTACTGATGCAGGCTGGACCTCACTGCCGAGCGAGCGGCTGAGCGGTATAGGTGCACCGGGGGCTGGACGAGCGTATACGGGCCCCATCAGCTGGCGCGTGCGCTTGTCGCCACGCTGGCGCGTTGTCAAGTGGACAGGAAGTCGTCCTGGCGTGCTCTGAAGCCTCTTGAAACAACCGCTTGTCGACATGTTCTCCCTCTTTCGGACACTTCGTGTCTCCGGAAATACTGCCAATGGGCGTACTGTGTAACCGCTGAGGTTGGTTTCGAAGCGCGAAGTGAAGGTGAATGCATGCCGGACATACCGAAGCGCTAGGCCGTAACGGGAACAGTTCCCCCAGAAACATACCGCACTTCACATGCCGACACTCATTCACTAACACACAGACTTGCAAGGCAGAACAGTCTTCCATAACAGCATTGCCTTCACAAGCGGTCAAGGTGTATCGCCTGAGCTGGACCTACTTCGGAAGCGCAGCCACTCCGAGCAACTAGCCGCCTTGGGCCTCCCGTCTGACTTACACCATGCACTCCGGCCTCCAGCATCGTTAAGCCTGCAGGAACCTGATCGCTGAAGCGAGATCAAGCGACACAAGCCGCTGAAAATATCAGAGTACAGCAGGTCAGCGAGCCGTCACGGACCCGGAATATTGCCGGGTTGGACGAAAGACTGCCAGTATGTCGGGCAGAGACCGCCGGGGAGACGACCCAGCGTCAAGGGATGAGCCCGAGGAATCCAGACGACGTGGAGCTTCGTCACGCGACCGTTCTGATGAGGACCCGGTAGACCGCAGACGACGTGGAGGCCGAGAAAGCGAGGGGAGAGCACCCCAGCATGACCGACGTCACGCCCTTGACGATTCCGATGACGACCCAGGATCACGCCCTCGTAGGCATAGGGGTGAGCGCTCGGGCGATGACTACTCCAGCAGAGGAGTTAAGCGTACTACCCGGTCAAAGTCACCGGACCCCACTCGCCACCGCAGGCGTTCTCGTTCACAACCAGCCAAGAAACGGAGACGCTCAGACAGCATCCCGCGTTCTCCGCCAAGGAAGTCTCGCACTGCTCTACCGTCGCAAGATGAATCGTTCCGAGGCGAGAAAGGTCTCGAGGGCGCGACAGCACCGCCCGAGAAGCAAAAGCCGAACTACAAACCAACGGGCCTGCTTGCCAAAGAGGCCAACACTGTAGCTGGCACTAGCACAGTACTGAAGTACCACGAACCACCGGAAGCTCGCAAGCCGTCGCCAAAGGAGCAGTGGCGGATGTACGTTTTCAAGGAGAAAGACCTCCTCGATACCATTTATCTGCATCAACGGAGCGTCTGGCTGTGCGGCAGAGACCAGAAAGTCACGGATCTGCTGCTGGAGCATCCGAGTATCTCTAAGCAACATGCTGTCATTCAGTTCAGGTACATCGCTTCGACGAATGAGTACGGCGATAAGTCGAGCAAGGTGAAGCCTTACTTGATTGATCTTGACAGTGCGAATGGCACGAAGCTGAATGGGAAGAAGGTGGATGGGAGCAAGTTCGTGGAGCTGCTGGATGGGGATGTGGTTGCGTTCGGCGACAGCGAGAGGGAGTACGTGCTTATGCTGCCTCCCGCAGCGTGAAGCTTGTACTTGGGCTATCGGATCTGGACGATTTCAACCGCGGTGCATGTCTTGGGCGCCTGAGTGGCTGAAAAGATACATGATTGTTTTGGTCCCAAGCCGCCTTGACATCAACCAGCCGCCAAAAGTCCGGATCTCTAGCTACTGCAAGCCATCACGCTCCCCGAAGCCTGCCGTCAAAAGGACGCCTTCTGAGCTGGCGAGCCATTCGTAACGCCTATACTTGCCCATATGCTTTGCTCCCAGCCTCAAGAGACGCCGCACATCAATTCTCCCTTACACAGACCGCAGACTATCGTCTTCCAACTTAAGCGCCCACCTACGCTCTTCAACGCTGTACTGCCACTTGCGTTCCGGCTCCGGATGTCTAACTGTCCTCCGCAAAAGTACGGCACCGACCTCTTCCAAAGCAGCCCCCTTCAAAATCCCTTCCTCGTTGATAACAGAGCATCTCGGGTCCATGATGTCGATGCGTACCTCTCGCGTGCGCCCTTCGCTCTCTGGCAGTCCGCTGAGGGCTGCATGCCACGCTTCGGAAGATGCACCCGTCTAATGATGGCCTCCAGCACCAGTCCCTTGAGGTTCGGGAACACGGCCCATAGCCGCTGCGAGACTAACGGCAGAGTGATCACCCAGCCCTCCAGCCGCAAGTGGGTCACGCCCGGCATGACTAGGTCCGTGAAGAGAGCGTCTAGGTACGGTAGCCTTTCATCCAGGGACTCGGAATCGCTATTGGTGAGTACGAGGTGTTGCAGATTGGGCATAGACCGCAGCACATTCCTCCAATACGCCAGTGCTCGGTAAGGCGGGCGCAGAATTCGCCACTGCTCTTCCAATCGATAGTTAAAAGAGGGGTTCTGGACGATGCGGATGTCGATGTTCAGCTGCCGCATCTGCGTGGCGCGAGCGAGCATGCCTGTCGTGAAGTGCATGAGGTGCGGATTGGGCAGTGCAGCCGACCTGCAACCAAGGTTAGGCTGGTTGTCTATGCCGAATGGCAGATAACCCGTGATGTTCTGGGAGGCATTGCGCAGGTAAGTCCAGGGAATGACATTGAGATGGCAACGGAAGGCGTAACTCTGGACGCTCGCCGGGAGCGCGGCTAGCAAGGCGGTGGCGGCGCCTGCATAAGACAGCATCTGCATCCAAGGTGCGACGAGAGGTGAGTCGCTGCCGGGCTGGGCTTAGTCGTGCCAGCGGCCGGCTTCCACATGCTGGACGTTCGGGAGAAGCTCGAGCACGGCAGCGACGTGCGGTAGCGCGCTCTGCACGACTTCGTACCAGTCCGGTGGCCTGCCCACGAAGATGGCGACCCAGAATATGTAGAAAGCGCATACGACCCAGCGCCGCCGTTCGACTGTACTGGGACCATAGCGGAGGCCTGTGACCAGCCAGTCACTCGCGTTCTCGATGCCAAGGCACGGTAACATTCCGGCATGCAACAGTTGCATGTGAAGGGCGTCGAATTGTTGATCGTTCCAGTCCTTGACGGGGAACGGCTCGATGCGCAGCTGGAGGCTCTTCACCAATGGCTTCATCATCGGCGCTTCTCGCAATGTCTGGAGTACCTGCCGAACAGCCCATTGTGGTTTCTCTGGCAGGTTGTCCGGATGCGGGTTACTGACGACCGGTGGCAGGTCGCCCATCAGCCGGATACTGACGCCCAAGTGTTCGAAGAGTCGGGGAGTCGCAGCAGCCTGCACCTTCTTGCACGAGAGATTGACGGCCTGGAGGTCCGTCTTATTCAGGTCTCGCTGGTCTCCGGGCGCGAACAAGAAGCCCACGATGCGGTCGAGCAGCTCGGTCGATAAGGTGAAGAACCTGTCTGGTCCGTCGTAGTAGAAGGCATCGCTGGATTCGTCGTCGATGCCGGCCATGACGGGGCAGCGACTCTGCGATGTGTGGTCACCAACCCAGAGTAGACCGTGGCCTCATAATATACCAGACCAATGCTTGCTACGACACTCTGGCCTTTCATTGTTCGGTGAGACGTGATCCTGACAGTGTCGCCCTCCCAAAAGCTTGCCGGCGAACTGAGTACAAGGAGGCCGACAACCGTGGCTTTCTTCTCGCATCTACGCCGCTCAACCATGGAAAACGACCATGTACGAGGACCTCGTCACGAGGCTGCATCTTTGCTCGCGAATCTGGAATACGGTCGTTGTTCGACCTATGCAAGTGTCGCGCCGTACCATGTCGCTTCTGGCCTTGACTAGGTAGGCTGCAACGACGAGTATGTGATTGGCTCGCTGGCGACAGTGGTCCCGGGGTGAAGCGGCGTCGTCGGTGGAGCGCACGGGTATACTGTACAACGTGGGATGGGTTTAGTCTATCCCTCGTCCACCTGAGGATACTCATGCTCGCAATTGAGCTTGGTGGACTGTAAAATGGTGTATACTGTACAACAGGCGTAAAATACATACCTCACCACACCTTCCACCATGGCTTGATCTCTCCACCTCCGCCACCATCTGCCCCACCTCCAATCGCGACTCCTCCACCCGCTTTCCCCTCCCTCAGTGTGGCCAACTGCGTATCCAGCTCCTGATCCTTGACCAGCCTCCTCTCCTCCCTCGCCTTCTCCTTCCTCTGCTCCCTCGCTTTCCGCTCGATATCCTTCTTATTCATGATGTCCATCACGCGCAACATGCCCTCCTTCTCCGCCTGCCGCCTGTACATGCAATACTGGTACATGCTCGCAGAGGAGAAGCAGAAGGAGCCGACGGCCCACGAGCAGGCGTTCCATACAGCGGCTATGACCATATTAGCCGATGGTTCTGTAGCGTTGTACCTTCTCCGAAAATTGTCGGTGAGTTTCATAGAGTCTACGCACCTCCAAATATAGCTCTAAATCCCCCCAAAGCAAAGCCACTCCCAATCCCCGTCAACAGCGCATCCCTCACACACGGCCGTTTCGGCAAATCCGTGAAATCGCTCAACTTCAGCCCGCTCTGAAATGCGTTGGCCAAGTTGACCTCAGGCGCTTTGCCACCCGCCGTATGCTCCGTCCCGCCCGCCATCATGTTGGCGTTCTGCGGCGGCGGCGTGTAGGGGACGATTTTGCCATTCTGCCATGCCGTGCCGGTGAAGGGTTTGTTCTCCGGATGGACGGTGAGGGCTTCGCGGGAGAGGTCCTCGGGGGACTGTCGGGTGTCGTCTGCCATGCTTGTATGATAGTAGGAGGGCGTAGTAATTTGGTAGAGATGGGTTGATGATGTGGACGAGACTCGGGCGACGGAAGCAATTCCGTGCACTTTACGCGCTAGAGATTGCTACGCGTTACTCGTCGCGCTTCGATATGAGTAGCATTACAAGAACGGTCAAACAGACGCTCCCGCTCTGGACCTTCCTAAAGACACAGGAGAGACCGACGGCAATGACACGATAGTATAGCTCACCACAGGGCTAGTCGCCTACTCTCACCCCTACAATGCCAGTCCGCAGGAAAGAAGGTCCCCGCCGCTTCGGCAGCGGCCCAGTAAACCAACGCATCACAAAGACCAAGACCAAGACCATAGGCGCCTCAGAACTCCGCAGCTCGGAGTCGACATCACAGAATGAACGCCTCGAAGCGACGCGCTTGGCGCACAGCATCGACGAGGCACAAGGCTTCGAGCGTTTCGAGGCCGGCAAGCCGCGCGTGGGATGGCTGATGAACACGCATAGCACGTCGCTGGAGGACCCGAAGGTACCTGGCGGACGAGCGGCGGTAGACTTCTACTTCATCGAAGCAGATGGGCAGGGGAGGTTCAAGGCGAGCGTGGAGTATGACCCCTACTTCCTCCTTGCGGTGAAGAAGGGGAAGGAAGGGGAGGTGGAGGAATGGGTGAAGAGGGGATTCGAGGGACTGGTGAAGACGGTGGATAGGGTTGAGAAAGAGGACCTGAAGATGCCGAATCACTTGCTGGGATACAGAAGGACGTTCTTGAAGTTGGCGTTCGCGAACGTAAACGATCTGCTTGCGGTGCGTAGGGGTATCCTGCCAGTTGCGGAGAAGAACAAGAAAAACTTCAGCGCTATGGATACGTATGCTGAGGTCGCGAGTGCGAACGCGGGTTTCGATCTTTTCGACGACGCACATCTGGACGACCGCAGACCAGGCAGGGCGGTGGATGCTTCGGACTTCATCCTGGACATCCGCGAGTACGACGTTCCCTACCACGTCCGGGTGGCAATTGACATGGACATTCGTGTCGGCAAATGGTACACCGTCACATCCAAGCACGGTCGTATCTCGCTGTCATGCATTGAGGACCGTCTCACGCGTGCCGACCCCGTGGTACTGGCCTACGACATCGAGACCACCAAACTCCCGCTCAAGTTCCCGGACGCGAGCTTCGACCAGATTATGATGATATCATACATGATAGACGGTCAGGGTTTCCTCATCACCAACCGGGAGATCGTGAGTGAGGACATCCAAGACTTCGACTACACCCCTAAGCCAGAGTTCGACGGGCCTTTTCTCATATTCAACGAGCCAAACGAAGAAGCTCTATTAGAGCGCTTCTTTGCCTGCATCAAGGAAGCCCGTCCAACGATCATTGTGACGTACAATGGCGACTTTTTCGATTGGCCTTTTGTTGAGACTCGCGCAAGCATCCATGGCATTGACATGTATCGCGAAATCGGCTTCCGGAAAAACAGCGAGGATGTCTACCAATCGACGCACTGCGCGCATATGGACGCTTTCGCTTGGGTGAACCGGGACTCGTATCTCCCGCAAGGGTCACGAGGTCTCAAGGCAGTCACAGTCGCCAAGCTGGGCTATGATCCAGATGAGCTTGACCCGGAGCTCATGACACCGTACGCTTCTGAAAGGCCGCAGACGCTGGCAGAGTACTCCGTCTCCGATGCTGTGGCGACGTACTACTTGTACATGAAGTATGTCCATCCCTTCATCTTCTCGCTATGTACAATTATCCCGCTCGGACCGGACGACGTGCTGCGGAAAGGGACGGGAACGTTGTGTGAGATGTTGTTGATGGTGCAAGCATATCAGAAGGACATTGTGCTGCCGAACAAGCATGCACAGGCGCGAGAAAGCTTCTGGGAAGGGCACCTGCTGGAGTCGGAGACCTACGTCGGAGGGCATGTCGAATCGATCGAAGCCGGCGTGTTTCGCTCGGATATACCGTGCAACTTCGCGGTTGACGCAACGGCTATCGACGAACTCTTGGCGGACCTCGACGCCGCGCTCAAATTCTCCATCGTCGTCGAAGAGAAGAAGAGCATGGAAGACATAGCCAATTACGACGAAGTCAAAGCCCAGATCGCAGACCGCCTTATCCGACTCAAAACCACACCGAACCGGCACGAGAAGCCCTCAATCTACCACCTAGATGTCGCATCCATGTACCCCAACATCATGACCACCAACCGCCTGCAGCCTGACAGCATGATCGACGAAGCCGTCTGCGCAGCCTGCGACTTCAACCGTCCGGGCAAGACCTGCGATCGCCGCATGCCGTGGTCCTGGCGCGGCGAGTTCCTGCCGGCCAAACGCGACGAGTACAATATGATTCGGCACGCTCTGGAAAACGAGAAGTTCCCGCCGAAATTCCCCAATGGGCTGGCGCGAGCGTTCCAAGATCTGAGTCTGGACGAGCAGACGGGGATGGTGAAGAAGCGGTTGACGGATTACAGCAAGAAGATTTACCACAAAATCCATGACGCGCGGACGCTCGAGCGTGAAGCCATAATCTGTCAACGAGAGAACCCCTTCTACGTCGACACCGTCAAAGACTTCCGCGACCGCCGGTACGATTTCAAGGGCAAGCAGAAAGTCTGGAAAGGCAAAGCCAGCGAACTGGAGAAGGCCGGCGCGAGCGCAGGGGAAGTGGAAGAAGCGAAGAAAATGATCATCCTCTTTGACTCCCTCCAACTGGCACACAAAGTCATCCTCAACTCCTTCTACGGCTACGTCATGCGCAAGGGAAGCCGCTGGTACTCGATGGAGATGGCGGGCGTGACCTGCTTGACGGGCGCGCACATCATCCAAATGGCGCGGCAGCTCGTGGAGCGCATTGGTCGCCCCCTGGAACTGGACACGGACGGCATCTGGTGTATCCTGCCCGCCACGTTCCCCGAGAATTTCGCTTTCACGCTCAAGGGGAGTGGGAAGAAGGTGACGATTTCGTATCCGTGCGTGATGCTGAATCATCTCGTGCATGCCAAGTTCACGAATCACCAGTATCAGACCTTGGCAGACCCGGGGACGTTCCGGTACGAAACTCATAGCGACAACACCATTTTCTTCGAAGTGGATGGACCGTATCGGGCTATGATCCTCCCGACGTCAAAGGAGGAAGACAAGAATTTGAAGAAGCGCTACGCAGTCTTCAACCACGACGGCACTCTCGCTGAGCTCAAGGGCTTCGAGATCAAGCGCCGTGGCGAACTGAAACTCATCAAGATCTTCCAGCAGCAGATTTTCAAATTCTTCCTCGAGGGCGACACGCTGGAGGCGACGTACGGCAGCGTGGCCAAAGTGGCGGATAAATGGCTCGACGTGCTGCACTCGCACGGCACGACGCTGGCGGACGAGGAGCTGATTGATTTGATCTGCGAGAACAAGAGTATGGCCAAGACTTTAGAAGAGTATGGAGCGCAGAAGAGCACGGCAATTACGACGGCGAAACGGTTGGCGGAGTTCTTGGGGGAGCAGATGGTGAAGGATAAGGGGTTGAACTGCAAGTATATTATTGCGAGCAGGCCGAAGAATGCTCCCGTCACGGAGCGTGCGATTCCGGTGGCGATTTTCAGTGCCGAGGAGTCGGTCAAGCGGTTCTATCTGCGGAAATGGATGAAGGAGGATCCGGCAGCGGATATGGACCCCAGGTCTATTATCGCGTGGGAGTACTATCTCGAACGTTTGGGTTCGGTGATTCAGAAGCTCATAACCATCCCGGCGGCGCTGCAGAAGGTCCGGAATCCTGTACCGCGGGTTGCGCATCCGGAGTGGCTTGACAAGCGCATCAGGACGAAGGAGGATGTGTTCAAGCAGGTCAAGATGACGGATATGTTCCAGAAGCGGCCGCTGGCTGAGCGGGATCCCAATACCGTCAGTCCGCGGCTCGATATGGAGGACTTCGGCGCGACGCCCATGTCGAAGTTGATGAAGCCCGCCGCGGGTGCGAGGATCTTGCAGCAGCAGGGCGGTGCGCAGAAGCGGAAAGCCATCGAGCCTGCTGCCGCAGCTTCGGTCAATTTGTATAACAGTCTGCCGGCTGTCATGCCGAGTATTACGGAAGACTACAAAGGCTGGCTCCGGTACCAGAAGCAGAAGTGGAAGATCCAGAAGGCAGCCCGCAAACACCGGCGCCAGCTCTTTGGTGAGAAGCGCGCGGATGCCACGGATGCAATTGGGACGTTCTTTCGGCAGCAGGCGGAGCTGGTGTACACGACTGACTGGCAGATCTTGCAGTTGAGAGAGACGGAGACGCCCGGAGAGGTCAGGGCCTTTGTGTTGATTGATCGAAAGGTGCATCAGCTCAAGGTCTTGGTCCCACGGCAGGTCTTCCTGAATTTGAAGGAGGAGGACCTGCCGGATGTGGATGTGCCTGGTGTCAAGGCCGAGAAGGTGGTGAATTGGACGCTGCCGAATGGACACCCGACTGCGCACCTCTTCAAGCTGACCATGAGCGAGCAAGTGTACGTCAACGAGGCCGAGAAGCTGAGGATCCTGTTCGAGCACCCTAGCGTGGAGGGTGTGTATGAGAAAGAAGTCCCGCTGAATGTACGGGCCATGCTCGATCTAGGGTGTGTCTGCACCTTTGACGAGAGTCAGCGCGGCGTGCTCGGGAAGGGCCTAGAGCAGGGCTTCGACCTTTCGAGTCTGCGCACAGTGCCGGCCAAACAGCCGTACATAGGTGCTGCAACGATGAGCTACCTTTCGCTGTACCATATCAGCGCCGGAGACCGGCAGATCTACGCTCTCTTCTCAACGGCGAGGCCAGAGGCCAAGGTCATCATCCTGGACGCCAAGCGGGGTGGAGGAGAGGGCATGCCAAATATCGACCGCATATACGAGAGCATGTTGGCCCAGAAGCTGGAGCAGACGAGCGGCGAGCCCTGGCAGAAAGTGGTGGAGTATCAGGACGCGGTGCATTTCAAGACCGTGCACGTCACGACCCAGCGGCGAGCACTGCAGGAGATTGGGGATGCTGTGAAGAAGATGCAGAAGGAGGAGTCGAGCCCGACGATGCTTGTATTGCAGTCCGGGAGCGCGCAGATGCTACTGCACGATTTGCCGATTCTGCAGAGCTATCCCGTGCTGCGACTGAAGCCGGACCAGAATGACAAGGCCCTGCCACCGCTGGGTTGGCACTCCGTGGTGGCGAAGCGGTTGGTGAGCCATTACCTAGACCTGGGTACCTGGATCACGCATATGCTCGAGTTTGCGCGCTACGGCAATATCCCGCTCTGCAATCTGGAGAGGGACGACCCGCGTTTCTTGATCGATGTCACATATGCGAGACGGCTGCTCAAGGAGCGAGTGGTGCTCTGGTGGTCCGACGGCGCCCGTCCTGACCATGCCGGGCACGAGAACGACGACGTGCTCAGCTCGATGGAGGTCGTTGAGATGCCCGTGGTGAATACTCCGGGTACCTACTCGTCAGTCTGCATTGACTTGAGCGTAAAGAATCTGGCCATCAACACGATTCTCTCCGCGGCAGTGCTGAACGACGCGGAAGGCAGCGATCCCATTGGCGTGTCCGGTGCCGGCGCGAAAGAGGACGCGCTTGACGAGACTGCGCAGACGGTTGCATCCGAGAATGCTTTCGCCGCGGCCGGTATCGCGGCGCTGCGGGAGATGCTGCGTGCGTGGTGGCAGGAAGCCTGCAACGGCGGCGTGGGAAGCACCATGGCTGACGTCCTGGTCATGCATCTCGTTCGATGGATCGAGAGTCCGTCCTCACATTTGTACGACCGCAACCTGCTGTACTATGTGCAGATTATCTCGCGGAAAGCTTTCCAGCAGCTGATGTCTGAATTTCGACGGGTGGGCTCGCACGTCGTCTTTGCGAACGCTGGGCGCTTGATGCTGCAGACGTCGAAGGCTGAGGTGGGCAACGCTTTCGCGTACAGTCAGTACATCTTGAAGACGATCAGCTCGAAGCCCGCGTTCCATTTCCTGGACCTGGCCATTACCGAGTACTGGGACTACTTGGTGTGGTATGATGAGTACAACTACGGCGGCAAAGGGTGCACCGAGGTCGTCGAGGCGGAGAATCAGCAGCTGGACACCATCATGCACTGGCAGATGGCGACGTTCCTACCTACGATATTGCAGCAGAACTTCAACAGCTGGGTTGTGGAGTACATCGAGCTCATGCACGAGCGGAAGCGACCGGCGGGTGTCGTCAACGGCGTGTCACGTCCGACGCAGCTGCCGATCCATGCCTCTGTGTTCAACTCCGAGAAGGATGACCAGACAACTCCGGGCAATGTGCTCGCCAAATCTTTCTCGAAGCCGCTGCAAAAGCAGATCGCGCAGCTTATACGGCGGCAGCGGACAGAGTCCATGCATGAAGACCTGGTGGAAGACTGGCGGTTCCCATCAATGCCAGGCTCGCACCTCAATCTGCAGAACCCGGTCCTGGAGCTGGTGAAGAGCATCATGCAGGTGCTCAGTCTAGACAAGACCATCACGCTCGAGGCACGGCTCCTACGCAAAGAGCTCCTGCATCTCTTCGAGATCCGCGAGTTCAGCGCTGAAGGCGGCTTCGCCAACCCGAGCACGAGTCTGACGATCAAGCAGTTGAGCTGTGCCGAGTGCACCGTCCCGCGTGATATCGACTTGTGCCGGGACAACGGGCTCGTGCTGGCCGATGCTCAGCAGCAAACCACGCTGGTCGTCAAGTGCGAGCACTGCCACGCGGTTTTTGACCGGCTCCTGATCGAAGAAAACTTGCTTGGGGAAGTACAGAAGATGGCGGTGCAGTGGATGACGCAGGACTTGAAGTGCAAGAAGTGCGCAAGGATTCGCACGAACGAGTTCACGGACCATTGTGCCTGTGCTGGTGAGTGGACCACGACGGTGAAGAGGGAGGAGATGGTGAGGCAGTTACGAGTGCATGAGAGGGTGGCGGCGTTTTACGGGCTGAGGATGCTTGAGAGGGTGCTTGAAGGTGTTATGGGTGGGCTATGATGTGTAATTGAGGTTCTGCGTTGCATAGCGAAGGTGTTTGGGAAGATGGTCACTGCTGGACAGCGAAGTGAGGTTGATGATATAGGAAGCCAGGGACTCACGTGCCTTCCTACTACTCTGTAGTTCGTCAGGTATAAATAAGCTTCTGACTAACTATATATCATCGCCGCCTTGAGCTACACCCCACCATCACACCTGCGCTTCTCGGTACCACTCTCGAACCGACAGGCTCATTCATCACATCAGCACGCCAACATCCGAGGTGACGGTCGCGATCATGATGCTGTCCACATACCGCAATCCGCCGTATCGGACACCCATCCCGAAAGGCAAGTCCCTCAGTCCCCCGCCAGGCCCATCACCCAAGCGCAAGCGGACCGAGTCCCATAGTGCGGCTGGAGGTGTCGGTGCCGATCCGGTTTTGCAGATCAACATCGCCGCCGACGTGACGGACGGCATCCCGGAGACTCCAGCGGATAGTCCGTATAATACTCGAGTAGTGGTGGAGAGGCTTCGAGGGCTCAACATCTCCCAGCCGCCCGAGACCGAGACCGCTGCTGGGGAGCGGCGAGTTATCAGTGCATCGCCACGTAAGCGATTGAAGCGGAACCCTCACTTGAGGGCACCGGACATCTACCCGGAGCAAGACGTCTACTCAGCACCGGAGTCAAGCAGTCCGCCGGTAGCGGACAGTGAAGATGGTGGCCCGCTCGAAATCAGCGAGACGCCGGAATGGCGTCGTACGCGCTTACCATCTTCGCCAGCTGTTCCAGTAGTTGAAACGCAGCCACGAGCACAAGGCGCACATGTAATAGAACCCATCCGAGCATCACCGGCCAAAGCGGCGAGATTCGTCTCCCCGCCACCCCCTGGAACAACCACCCCGCGGAAAACCGGAAGTGCAACGGACTCAGACACCTCAAGCTCACCCACGTGCCTGGACGAGGAGACCTCCATCGACCGCATCACCCTAACATGGCAGATCAACGAGATCACCGGCCAAGACATCGACACCACCTCGCCTGACGACGACGGCGAAGGCATCAACGGTATTGGCTTCAAGCCGACGGCCGCAATGGCCTATGCGCGCAGCCAGAGACGTAAGCAGCAGGTCAATGAGTGGAAGGTGAGGGAGGCGAGGGAGGCGAGACAGCGGCGGATTGAGCGGAGACGCGGCGCCGCAGTTGCCGCCGCGGAGACGAAGGAGGGACGCGGGGTGAAGCGATCGGTCAGGTTTGAAGGGGTTGGATGACTGGGGGTTCCACGGAAATTTATGATGGAATTTTACTATTATACAAGTTGGATTGGAACGAATGGCTATGTTGGTAGTGATACAGAGCAAAAGCTCGCCTTGACCGTGCGTCGGCGAGCATGCAAAATGGTGCTTGTGCTCAATTAATCCTCTCCCTCTGTGACCTCACTGGCCTCTTCGCTTTCCGAAGCCAGCTCGAGATCCGTCATGGAAGGCTTGAACGGCCATTCCATCCAAGCCCTTAGCAAGTCCACAATGACGTCCTCTGAAATCATGCGCACTCGGATCCGGTTGGGATTGAGTCTGCCCCCTTTCCGCGGATCCCTCGCGGCCGGCACCAAAGGAAGCAAGTCCCTCGCGGCGTTCGGCGCCACGCGCTCCAACGACTCGGGCAGAAAGCGACTCGAGGACTCAAGAAGACCCTTGAGCAACGCCTCGCAGAGCCTGGCCGTCTCCCCTTTGCT
>NAJQ01000545.1:0-20232 GCA_005059865.1 Friedmanniomyces simplex
CGGGCGATGTGGCGGCAGATCCTGTCCATGTCTGCGGATCCGCATCCGGAAGTGGCGAGGAACGCGAGTATCACTACTGATTACATCATCAACGCGCTGCTCGACTCACCGCTCGGCGAACAGGCAAACAAGGTCCTGGATGAGATCGTCGTGCTGGGGCTGAAGCGCGACCACGGCACCTTGAACGGCATGGACGGCCTGACCAGGCAGCGATCAAGAGACGTTCGGCCCCAGACACCGCCGAGCCCGACGGCGAGCATGGCGGGCAGAGGCGAAGGATACTTTGGGGTTTCGCGCACGGCGAGCGTGACAGCAGCCTTCATGGGGTGGTTCGGCGGTCCCCCTCGTACGCCCGAGCCACCACCAAGTCCAAACAAGCGAAGCTCCGCCGGGCATCAGGTACCGTATAGGAGCCGGCCACTGACACCCGGCGACGCCGCGATGCTACCCCCCAATGCACTCGACCAATTCACAGGCCCTCCTCACCAACCCCGAGCCCCGATACCCAAATCCCCACACTACACCGAGCGAGACGTATCACAACCTGCGAACATCCCCGTCCAATCCAACTTCTTCACCTGGGCCGCCTCCCACTTCCGCGAACCTCAGATGCGTTCCTCGGAAAATGACGAGCCGGGCAGCGTAGACTACAACGAGCGCCTCTGGCGCCGCAACCGCAACGACAAGATCATCGCCGGCTCGCAGCCCCTTAAGGAGGCAGCTGGCAGCCAGCGCTGGGACGTCCCCTGCGGCTACTTCGGCATGGGCGCCGCGCCGATGGAGATGGTGTTCCATCAGTTCGAGCCCCATCTCGTAACGAGCGATGATCGGGATAGCATCGCGGTGTGGGACTGGGAGACGCAGAAGCAGATTGGGCGCTTCTCGAATGGGAATCCGGATGGGAGTCGGGTGACGGAGTTGCGGTTTATTAATGAGGACGATCAGGCCATGTTGATGACGGGGAGCAGCGATGGGGTGATCAAGATCTTCAAGAATTACGATGATGCGAAGAAGGTGGAGCTGGCGAGTAGTTTCCGCGCGTTGAGCGATCTGGTGGTGAGCGATAATCAGAATGCGGGGTTGGTGTTTGATTGGCAGCAGGGGCAGGGGAGGGTGCTGGTGGCGGGCGATGACCGGGTGGTGAGGGTGTGGCAGGCCGGGCATGAGTTGTTCATCGTCGATATACCCGCGCGCTCTGGGAGCTGCATCACGAGTTTGACCTCGGATCAGGTGGAGGGGAACGTCTTCATCGCGGGATTCGGCAATGGCACTGTACGCGCCTACGACCAGCGCATGTCCGCCCGCGACAGCATGATCATGGCGTGGGTCGATCAGAAGACAGACCATCGCAGCTGGATCGTGGGCGTGCACCTCCAGCGCGGCGGCATGCGGGAGCTCATCTCCGCCGAAAGCAACGGCGGCGTTCGCCTCTGGGATATCCGCAATCGCAAGGCAGTGCACGCCCTCAACCCGCCCTCTCAGCCTGGATCCCGGAACGCGCAGCGCCAACTCCGCACCCTCGCCGTGCACGAGCATGCCCCTGTCTTCGCTACGGGTGGCGCCGACCATAATATCCGGGTCTACAATACCACGGAGCTGAAGCGGTTGAGCGCGATGGAGCCTTATATGAGTCTGTGGCGGACGACGAACACGGCTCGGAATGCGCCGATTACGGCTACGGCGTTCCATCCGCATCGCTTGATGATGGCTTGTGGGGCGGTCAATGATGGACATGTCAACTTGTTCAAGTGTGAGGCGGAGAAGATGGAGAAGGGGACGTTAGATGGGGGGGTGGGGTTGGTGGAGGAGTGGAGGGGGTGATGGGGGTACGGAGAAGCTCTCTGGATCAGAGTGGCGTTGCGGCAGTCGAGTATAGTGGCACCGAGCTATTCGGTGATCTGGAGATGCGTGTCCTATGAGGTGATGAACCCAGCGAGAAGGAGGTTTCCGAGGTGGTAGCATTGAGGTGGGCGTACTGGCGCGAGTGAGATGAGATGAGTGTGATTGATGATGTGGGATTAGCGTGGCGTCCGGTTCGCTGGGTGCCTTGTGACTTGTGACTTGAGCAACCTCGCTACAGGCGTTCGAGGAAGCACTTTATGATGTACGTTATACGCAGGTGTGGGTCGGGGTATCATGGACGCACCTTTGACTACCGTAAAGCTTGCCTGTAGAAATAGGTGGTGGTCGTTCAGGTTGAGTTGAAGTGAATGCGATATTCGGGATGTCCCGCAGCGCGAGACTTTGCAGCCCTGCAATACATGTACCCATCCATCCAAACATCATCACATCATCGCATCATCAAGCATTTGGCTTGAGGTAAGGTGGCACCACCACTGTATAACACAGGGAAATCACGAGGCCACCCCGATGGCGAACAATACCTCCGCCAACTGGCCACCCAAAGCCGGCCTCAGCACAGTGAACGTCCCGCGCAAAGACGCAATCCTCCCCGTCTACGCCAGCATACGCATCCAAGCCCCTGCGCACCGGGTCTTCGATGCTTTGTTGCGAGTCGCAGACTACGAACGGTGGAACACTTTCTGCCCGAAAGTGACCATACAGACGCAACCGCAGAAACAGGACGGACAAGAGGAGCCGCAGTCCTCCGCGACGCTGCAACTAGGCACTGCGTTCACCTTCTACGTCGTCATGAACGCTGCGAAACCGGACAGCACGACGGAGACTGGATTGAGAGTGTCTGATATCTCCACTCCTCAAAACTCAAGCACATATATCCCACAGGCCACCCTCGACACCGATGGGTCATACACCGCGGACTTGCAGCAGGTATATCGTGTAGCATGGAAGTCGGAAGGCGGATTCGTTGCGCGAGGGTTGAGGAGCGAGCGCTTTCACGAGATCATCGTGTTGGGCGCGGAAGAATGCGAGGTGCGGACTTGGGAAGTCATGGGTGGTGTGTTGGCGCATACGGTGAAGTGGATGTATAAGCAGACTTTGATGGAGAAGTTTCGGCTGTGGTGCAGTGATTTGAAGAAGTACTGCGAGCAGACGGCTGCGCAGGGCGCTCCTGGGAGTTGAGAAGACTTGCTGCTTGTCTTGTGTGGGCAAGGTGCTTGAAGATCGAGATGCAACAAATTTCCCGGCACTGGGAGGGGTGTTCTTGAGTTCTTGTTTGAGAAAAGAAACACAGAGACTGGTAACGCCGCGCACGACCTTCAGCATCTCCTCCTTGACTTCTATGCGTTGGTTTGCGCAGCATCCAGCTTCATGCCGTAAGGCTGCATGTGGAGGAAAGGTTTGACGTTGTCCGCTGGCTTGGAGCGGGCGTAGGTGGCGAATTCGATGACCGAGCCGCTGACGAAACAACCGGAACCGTACAAGGCTCTCTTTCCTTCATCTGCATCTTGGCTCCGTCCATCATTACTGTCGTCTCGAAGATGCCGCAGAGCAAGTCCGGGATCGTCTTAAGGACATGCGGTACCCGGGCGCGGCGAGGAGCATACGACAGCCGTGTCTCATGGCACAGGCGCCGAGGCTGACGGGCACGAAGCCATGGCAGATGGAGTCGTCTACGGTGAAAAGGGCGAAGTATCCCGCGATCATCTCCTTCGCGAGCTTATGCAATATGCCGCGCGGGAAGTGACAGCCGCTTACCTAGAGCAGTAGGCGTAGCCGATAACTTCATGTAATTCAGGAGGTCTGCTGAAGAGACCTTCCTGTAAAGGTAAGCGGCCACTCTTCCTGCACGCCCTATTGAGATCCTTCGCGTGTAATGTCAGCCAAGAAAATGGTATATGAAGGGATACTGGCCAAACCAAGGATGGACCAGTGACGACTATGGCATCCATGAACGACACCGCTCTCGCCTTCCGAGCGCTTCACCGCCCCGGTCAGCCAGTCCTCCTGGCCAATGTCTACGACGCCATCACTGCTCGCGCCGTCGGCTCTCTACCCAGCTGCCGCGCCCTAGCGACAGCTAGCTACAGTATCGCCGCTGCGGCCGGTCTATAGGACGAGGACCTGGATCTCGACACCTCTCTGCGAGCAGTGACGGCCATCGCAGCTGTAGCCAAGGAGCTCGGCAAGCCGCTGACTGTCGATCTGCAGGACGGGTATAGCGAGCGATTGGAGGAAGCGGTGCAATGCACCATCGACGCGGGAGCTGTCGGTATCAATATCGAGGACGCAGACAAGGCGGTCAACTTGTACAGCGCTACCGAGGCAGCTGAGCGTGTGCGGCGGGTTGTGGCGATAGCGGTGCGGAACCGCTTGCCGGACTTCGTGGTCAATGCACGGACCGATACGCTGCGGCATGGCGGCGTACTTGAGGACGCTATAGTACGTGGACGAGCGTACCTGGCTGCCGGTGCCTTCAATGTCGTTGTGTGGGGAGGACCGCAAAGGGGCGGGCTTTCACGGCAGGAGGTCAATTCGCTCACGGACGCCTTTCAAGGGAGGCTCAATATCATGAGGAATGATATGGTGGCCGGAGGGCTCAGTCTGCAAGATGTGGCGAAGATTGGGGTGGCGCGGTGCAGTATGGGGCCCTTTCTGCAATTCACGCTCGCGGACGAGGCTGCTAAGGCTGCTGCGGCTTTTATTGGGACTGGGCCGAACGAAAGCACTTGATGCGTTGGCGCTGCGTGAAATCATCGAGATTCCCATACACGCATTAATGATAACACTCGTGGCTACTTGTCCGTGTCAGCGATTAACTAATGTAGATCCAATCTCGTACAACAGAGCCGAATATGTGGTGTTCCATTCTCGCAAGTCACGGATCCCGCTTGTTACTCGCACAAGTCACCCATCAACTCAACTTTACCAGCAGCCCCCTTCGATCACTCGGACGATATGCCGGGATACGGATCTAAAGGGGTTTCGCTCTCTTGCTTGGATTTGACCCGCACGACACTATCGCCTGCCGTTCCAAATTCTCTTCCAGAAATCTCGGTCACCTTCACGACCGTCAGCTTGGTGCCCGCGCGCGAAGCGTCCCGTTCCATAATGGCGTATACCATCCAGCCCCAGATATCCGACGGCAGGTTCTTGACGTGTGACGAATGCGGATGGGTGGAGACGCGGATGGCGAAGTAGAGTGCGAGTAACGCCATGATGACCATTGCTGCGACTGAGGCAAGCAACAGGATAATGAGGACGGTCGAGACGTAGGTCTGCGTAATCAAGCATCCGCGGTTGGGAGACCCTGGCGGCGCGGAACTGAGCAGACTGTCCGAGCCCCCGGCCACCATGACCATGGTGTTGAGATACCATGCCAGGGTGTCTTCGGGGTCATCCACGATAGGCGTGCGGGCGCCGGAGTACATGTAGCCCTGGAGGACGGACGCCCACTTGGCTAAAGCACTGACGCTCGGGATTTGACTGACGATGGGCACGGCGGCGGGGGCATTCATGCTGCAGTGGAAGGGTCGCATGAATTGGGTACCCGACTGCGAGGCCGTTGTATCGACCACGACTTGTACATCGAATGTCGTGTTGTCACCGTCGCTCGCGGAAGAGCCCCACACGACAAGGTGGTTCCAGAGACCATCCCCGTTCGTCGTCGAGGCCCAGGAAGTGCCGGCGACGCTGTACAGCAAGCCTTGCTCGTACAGCTGGGACACGACATCGTCCTGAAGTGTGCCCTGATCGAAAGGTACATCGTTGCCGGTCTGTGTGCAGACCCACGTGCCCAAGATGTCGTCCACGTTGGCACATAACCAGGGGTTCTGATCGACCTTCCAGATGATGCCCATGGGGCAGCCATTCGTCAGGCTGGTGCGTTGCGCCTCCCCGGCCACTAACGTGGGCTTCCCGTTGTTCGGAGGGACGCTGAAGGAGTCGGGGACAGTAGTGCTGATCACCAGACCCTGCTGAAATGTGCAGAGGCCCTCGGGGTGTACCTCCCGAACCGTAGAAGTGAGCCAAGTAGTGCCCACCGCGAGGAATGCGAGGGCCGCCATTGCAGACCACCAGGTTGTTACGATGCTCCTTGGTACACGCCAGAAGGGTTGGAAGGGACCTAGGACGTTTGAGCCGCTCAGCCAGCCGTACGCTTCGCTGACGACTATACGACGTCGCCCGTGGAGTACTTTCAATTTCAGCCATCGGTCCTTGGCGATGCCACCAACCAGGTTGAGCAGTGCGAAGTTCACTGTGAGGATGATATGGATGACAAGGCGGACAAGCGTGCTCGAGTAATTGAAATGCATTTTGCAAGGGCTGATGCAGGGAACTCGTGGTTGGCAGCAATGGGAGGAGTGCAACTCCGCGAACTCTCGTGGCTTTGTATCTACAGGTCAGCAGAGCCACGAATTTGGAGGGCGACCGTCTCGGTTGCCATCTGTCTCGATGGTGTGACCTATGTGGCAGAGCGACTGGCTACGGGCGCTGTGAGGCCGCCCTGGCGCACGCTCGCTTGCAAGCTGATTCGACCAGTAGTGCACGCCGGATGCCAGCTCGGCTCGAGGCAGGCACACGTTGTGTCTAACGCTAAAGCACGGTGCCGTTGCTCGGTAGTGGTTCAGACACGAGATTGTTATATTTTTGGCATCCTATCATGCAACTCATGGCGATTGTGGCTTGCAGCTGTGCGTGGACAAGTAGGCTCGGGCTTCGACTCGGTAATTATGAGCGTCTCGGGCCAGCGTGTGGTGACAAGTTCGCTAACAGCACTCAAAAGAGGGTTCAAATTGTCGTCGAAGGTGATCAAAGAGCGTGCGAGATGTATATGAGTCCAAAATTGGGGCACACATGCTTCAAACGCGCCGGCGCCCCGCTTTCCTCTTCTGGCCGCGGCAACGCGACTTCGGTTTCTGGGGAGCATTTAGCAGGACCCTACTCGAATTATCGGATGCAATGATATTCGTTCAATAGGCCACCACCTCGTTGAGCTAAAAAGCGGTCTTCCCCGTCTTCACCGTCTTCAGCACCCCAGCATCGGCCAACTTCTCAATCATATTAAACAACACGAAATCGCAGCCCCTCTTAACGACCATATTGATCGTCACAGGCACCATTTCCGTATGGAACGTCACCTGACTATAGTAGGGCACCTGCCCAATCGGCACCGTGAAATCGGCGCACCCGTACGAAGGACAGATACTCGCCCCAGTGATCGCAGCGCCCGGTGGCTTCTCAGCAAGGAACGAAGCATTCGGGCTGTTGTTTAGATCTTCCTCGCGGTATGAAGGTAGGCCGCCAGTGCCGATGTCGTAGAGCATGACGCTCTCCGAGCAGGATTCCGCGGTGGAGTACTGTAGATGTGTTTCGTACCACTGCACCGCGGCGTTCTTCTGCATCAGTGCATTGTTGTAGGCCGAGAGGGAGTTCGCCGTCTCGTTGTATGTTTGCCATCCCTCGCGTCTCGCGGAGTCGATGGGTGGGAATCGGCCGTCGAAGAGCTTGGCCCAGGCGGTGATTAGAGGCTTCGCGATGACTTCCCATTGTGTGTATGAGTCGATGATACCGATAGGGCCATTGTTAAGCGCTGTGATGTTGGCGACGGCCGGATCTGTAGCGCTTTCGACTGTTGCTGTGAAGTTGAAGCGTTTCACGGTCATGCCGAAAAGCGATGACATATTAGCGATGAGTGCGTCGAGGATGGGCTCCGCGGCGGAGTTGTTGAGTGGCAGATAGTCAGTCGGATAGAGTATCGTCTTTGGAAAGCCATCCGTATCGGGCACCGTGAGTGCAGACAAGCCTGTCAAGTTCGAGCTCTGGTGCAGAGACGGCGCATACCAATGTTTGGCGAAGTAGCTCCATTTGTACGGGTCTCGCGAGAACACACCAGCAGTATCCGTGGCACCGCCAAGCGGGATCACACCTTCCAGCGTGATCATACCCTGGCTAGGCCGGTTACCGAACGTACCGGATACCGCGGCCGTCCTTCGCATCGATGAGCCAGTATCGGACCCGATTGCAAAGTCGAGCCATTCGTACGCAGCAATCGAGCAGCCGCCGCCAGATGAAGATGCCGAACACGTGAGCCATCCGTCGCCACGAGGATTGAAAGGGTAATGCTCATCCTGCCAATCCCATGGGTTTGCGCCAGAGGCGAATTGCGCGAGCTTAAACTTGCCGACAAGAATACCGCCGAGTTCGAGTATACGCTGAATAGATGGAGCCGTGGAATTGGCCGGCTTGCTGATGTACGCCCAAGCTTGCGAGCCGCCGGTAGTGACGAGTCCTTTCATATCGTATAAATCCTTGATGGCCACCCGGAAGCCGGCGAAGGGGCGCGGATCGTTAAGGTAGTAGAGCCGAGATGGAACGGGGATTGCTGGGTAGCCAAAGCTGGGCAGGGAACGGTCGAGGGGAGTGAAGCTGGCGGTCCCGTCTCCGGAGGAATAGGCGCCGTAGAGGAAGTCCCGGTACGTGTCCTCGTATAAGCGGTAGACGGGCGCGAAGCTCACGGATCCGGCAGTAAAGATGGCCAAGTACGGTCCCGGAAGTAACGCAGTAAGGTTGCCACTTGCTATGGTGGCTGTTGATTGCCCGTAGCTAGAAGCCATTCGGGTTCCCGCTGGGACCAGGGTATGCTTCACATCAATTCCAGTAAGGTACGAAAGGGCAGAGGCGTCAATGCTCGCCGTTCCAGCTGTAGATGCAATGTACACGCTCTCCAGGAAGTCGGTTGTATAGACATCGTCGCTGCTGGCGTAGCTTTCCAGTATGATCTCGAGCGTCTGATTTGAGACAGTAGAGACGTTTGTGCTGATGACTGTGATCGGAAGGGTAGCGCCCACCCCGGCGAAATCACGTTGTCCAGTAAGGCCTGCAGTGACCGTCGGATAAGCTGTGTTTGCGAGGTAGCTGATGTCTCCGAGCTTGAATATAGCCGCGTCTTCGCCGGTCTTCTGCAGGAAGGAGATCTGGTTTCGCTTGACGGGTGCAGCTGCAACGTAAGAGGCGAAGAAAGCCGCGGCGGCAACAATTTTGCGCAGTTCAGCCATGTTTTGTAGGAAGAATGGGAAGGGAAAGAGTCTATCTACCTTTGCAGCGCCGTAGCAGTACCCATGTAGTCGTTCGAAACGCTTGGCGCGAGCTCTTGAAGCGGCGCGCCCTAGATAGGCCAGCATCCACACTGCATGTTGCCGCCGTGCGATTCACCCAGATGCCTCTTTAGGCCGTGCTGCTCAGGAACAGGCTGTGGAGCTCAGGAACGCTCGACTTGGCGTGCAAAAATCTCCGCATATGGTACGGCTTATCTCTCGTGATGGAGGGGGTTGACGTGCTGACGCATTGTCGCCGCGTGGGTGGGGAGGTCTTCGAGCGGATGTGGCTGATATGGGACATGCTGGGCTGCCAGTGCATCTACGAACGATATTGTGAGTGCATACCGGACGGGGCGAGACAGGACAAAGTGGCAGTTGGAAGTGAGGTGAAGTGGAAGTCTCGGCATTGCCTCCCGTCTGCCAAGGCGGGCCAAAGCGGCGAGGCAAGGCAAGGTGGCGACGATGTCTTCCTCACCTCTTGCTCCAGAACATCGAGCGCGACAGGTCTGGCTGCCTGGTCCATGACGAGCGGCGAGACAATAGTCTCCACCCCTTCAGACGGCAGCGGGCCTCGTGGCCAGTGGTGTCGTCGATGGTGGCGGTGCTGCCTACCTCCACCTCCTCGAAGGAGCGCGCACAGGCCCCAGCAACCGGTGAGCCATGGCGTAAATAAGCCGAAGGAGTCTCTTTCAATGTCTCCCGTCTTCCTGTCTTCACTTCGCTCTTCCCACTCTCCGCAGCACGTTTTACCAGCCTCAACAAGCCGCCGCCGCCGCCGCCGCGAACATGCCACCCAAAGGATCCAAAGGGAAACGCAAGGCCGCTACACAGCAGCCGGGCGGCGCAAGCACCAAGCAGTCAAAGCAAGATGGGCAGAAAGCAGTCTCCAAGAAGCCCGAGATCAACGTCCCGCTTGACGAAGGTTTCTCTGCCGCAGCAGGTAGGCGTCCGCCCGCTCGTTGCGCTTCAAAAGCGCTTCTTACAAGTTGTTTGCAGGCTCGAAGGTCTACATTGACGATGACGGCACGATCTTCGATGCATACATGAATCAGAGCCAAGTGGCAAAGAACAACAACAAGGTATTGTATCAATTATGGATCTGGGCTGCACGCGGCTGACCGACGGGGCTCGCCCAGTTCTATCGCTTGCAACTACTCGAGGGCAGCAAGGCGTATCATGTACATACGCGCTGGGGTCGCGTCGGCGAGTTTGGGTATGCTCTGAGCGCCCGGGTCAGTTCACCCAGCGACTAACCACTCGCAGTCAAGTCAAGACCATGGACTTCGATGACTTCGACGACGCTCTGAAGGAGTTCAACAAAAAGTTCAAGGACAAGTCCGGTCTCGCCTGGGATGACAGAGCTGATGAGCCGAAGAAAGGGAAGTACACTTTTTTGGAGAAGAATTACGACGACGATGACGACGATGCAACCGGTGAAGTGAAGAAGGAGGACGACGACCATGAATCCAAGGACCAGGTCGAAAGCAAACTGCCCAAGCAGACTCAGCGGCTCATGAACCTGATATTTGACGAGCAACACTTCAATTCTGTGCTCGAGAACATCGGCTACAACAATGAGAAGCTCCCACTAGGCAAACTCGGGAAATCCACGATTCAGAAGGGTTTCGAGCACCTTCAGGAGCTCTCGAGTCTCATTCGCCACCCGTCTCTTGCCCAGAACAAATACCATATTTCCCAGCGGGAGGCTTTGGAGGATTTCACCAATCAGTACTACTCCGCCATCCCGCACGTCTTCGGACGCCACAGGCCTCCCATCATCGACAACAACGACATTCTCACCAAAGAGGTTGCCATGCTCGACACGCTGACGGACATGGAAATCGCAAATGCCATCATGAAGACATCGAGCGATAGGCACACAAACGCAGACTCCATCGCGCAGATTGACAAGCGCTTTGAGCAATTAAAGCTCTCCGAGTGTGAGCCACTCGATGGCAAGTCGGCGGAGTATCAGGGGCTGAAGAATTACCTGATCAACACCGCTGGGCACACTCACAACATCCGCTACCGCTTACAGGACATCTTCCGTATCCAGCGCGAGGGCGAGGAAGACCGCTTCAAGAAGTCCAAGTACTCCAGCGTCAAAGACAAGAATCGGCGCTTGCTGTGGCATGGCTCGCGCACGACCAACTACGGTGAGCTCCAATTTGCGTCATCATACTGCAAATGTTTCATCAGGCTGACTGACATACCACGCAGGCGGCATCCTAAGCCAAGGCCTCCGCATCGCACCCCCCGAAGCGCCTGTCAACGGCTACGCCTTCGGCAAGGGCGTCTACCTCGCCGACATCTCGACCAAATCCGCCAACTACTGCGTCAGCTCCAGCTCCGGCAACACCGGCCTGCTCCTCCTCTGCGAAGCCGAGCTCGGCAACCCCATGTACGAGCTCCTGTCCGGCGACTCCGGCGCCAGAGAGGCCGCGGAGAAGGCGGGCGCGATCGCGACGTATGGGATCGGGCGCACGACGCCGCAGGGTTGGGTCGACGCTGGCGATGTCATCAGTGAGGAGTTGAAGGGTATCATGGTCCCGGACCCGGAACAGGAGCCGGGGGATCAGACGAATCACCCTAATGCGTATTTGCAGTATAATGAGTATATCTGCTATGACGTGGCACAGATCCGGCTGAGGTATTTGATACGGTTCCAGCTGTGAGCGGGGTGGGGAAGGCTGGAAGTTGGTGAAGTCTTGAGGCGAGGCATTCGAGAATTCAGGACGTTACGGCAGGCCTTGGTATAGAGGTGTAGAGTCCACGATGTACCCGATGCGTCAGAAACTGTTTGATGGATCTCATGATTGACCACCGGATCTGACTGTCTGAATCAGGTGTAGGGAAGGTGAAGGAGGCTCCGAAAGCTAGTGAGGTTCACTCCAAGTCCTCCGGAGCGGCCCGAGGTGACCGGGACCGGGTTAGCCACTGCCGTAACCAAGGTTCTTTTTGGGGCAATTTCCACCACACACTCACAAGAGAAGACACGCTAGACGGTCCCCTCGTTCTTGCTCTGCTCGGTCGGCTGATGGCGGCGTATAATGGCGCGAGGGTTTCATCTTTGAGAGTAAGGGAACAAGCTGTTCCAGAGTCCAGACATCGATCCAGAAGACGACCGGCATAGAGCCTCAGATGCACTCGAGCCCTGTTTCCACAACACTCCTCTGCACCTCCGGTACTCACAACCGTCTGGACAGTAGATACCAAGACCATCTTCGTCGGTACGTGGTGCTCATGCCAAGAGGTCAACATGTCGTTCTCCAAATTATCCATACACGAGACGCATAGACGCCTTTGGGAAGGGTCGAGGCTCGATCGGTCGAAGCCACAAAAGCTTCAGTGGCCGAAACCGGCTTAAAGCTTGGTTACACCATAGGTGAATGGAGAATCCGGGGTACTGTTTTAGCAACACGAGCATGGCTTTCCGATGGCTTGCATGAGAGGGCGGAGAGGTCCAATATATGTTCGCTGTGACCCCTCCGTCTTCAAACAGCTTGGCGTGTTCTCTACTCGATGTCGCCCGTTCAGCTTTCCGACCACAGTCGCTACCATGTTATCCCTACGCTGGACGGCCGCTCTTGCAATGGCGGCAAGCACTCTTTCTCACGCAGCACCCTCCCTAAGCGACATCCTGTCGACGACTGCGAACCTCAGCTCCCTCAACGACCTCCTTACCAACCAAATGCCTGATCTTCTCAAGCTGCTCGAAGGCTATGACAGCAATACTAATCCCGTGACCCTGCTCGCTCCAAGCGACGACGCTTTCATGCGGATCCCGTACACCGACGTCCTGGGCCAAGCTTTCAGCGACAACGACACGGCGCAGATCAAAAATTTCATGCTTTACCACATTGTTCCGGGCCTGCACTCGTCCGAGACGTTGAACAAGAATGGTTCGTTTCAGTATCTCCCTACGATGCTTACGAGCAACAACTGGACGAATGTGACAGGCGGGCAGAGGGTAGGCGCAGTGTTGCAGGGGAATGATCCGCCGATAGTTGTGTTCACGAGTGGCTTGAGTACCAGGAGCGTGGTGTCTCAGCAGGACATTGAGTTCAAAGGAGGGTGAGTTTGAGGGTTTTCTCCTCCTGTTGGGTTTCTTTAGGTACCGTACGCGATCTATGAGTGATGACTTGACTACCCTGTTCGACGTCGAGAGGGTCACTAAGCCCGCCGTTAGCTCACTCATCACGTCCTAAGACTTTAGAGCGGCGACATCCGGAACCTGGAGGGCTGGAGGAATGTGTGCTGACGTGCGAGTCCCTCAGCATCCTGCAAGTCATCGACGCCTTTGTCGTCCCGCCTATGCCCTACGTCTACACCGCGGACCAGTACAACCTCGCCTACGCCGAGTACTCGGTCCTCTCATTCACCGGCGCCTTGTACTCCCAACCCAGCAATCTCAGTCTCGCCACGACCCTGAACACCACCAGCGACCTCACTTTCTTCATTCCCAGCAACATCGCCATGGAACTAGTCAGTGGCACCCTGGCCTCCATGTCTCCGTCCGCGCTCCAGAACATCCTAAGCTACCACATTGTCCCCGGCCGACATCACTTTGAGACAATTGGGCCCATGTACAGCTCCAACTTCACCAACGGCACCCAGGTCCCGACTCTGCAGGGTACCAACGTAACACTAGACTACACCTGGAACGCCTACTTCGTCAACAGCGCCCGCATCACCGCTTCCGACATCCTCATAGCCAACGGCGTCATGCACGTCATCGACAACGTGCTGACACCGGACAAGAACGCCACACAGCCGAATCCGACGACGTATACGCAGATGCCTGTGCTGCCGACGACGATGGCGGATGGAGAGCAATTCAACAGCAGTGCGGCGCCTTTCACGACGTTCATGCCGAACATTGTGTCGACGGCTAGCGCAGATGCGAATGCGACGAGTGATGGATCGGGGGCGGGTGGGTTCGGAGCTGCTGCGACTGCTACTGGGTCGAGTTCGAGCAATAACAGGTCAACCAGTAACGGCAAGACGTCGGGAGCGGAGAGCTCAAGACAGACGGCGCATGCTGGAGGGGTCGGCGGCGTATGCGTTTTTGCGTTCCTATGCGGCCTCGGCCTGCTGTGGACTCTATGAGAGGATCAAGCCCGAACGGGTGCTCATGGGGTGCCACAAGGGACGTTGGTCCACGACCCATGTACAACAAGCGGCTCCCTCTCGGCCGTAATCCAGGCCGGGTTTCCTAGGAGCGAGGTCAGATTACAGGCAGTCAGAGTACCACTACGGTCCCTCGCGATTTCGGTCTCGAACCCGCCTCGAGTGTGAAGGTCGGATACTAGTCATCACCGCTCTGCTCCCATTACCGCGGCAGAGCAGGGAGAAGGTGGATGAGTGTTATATTGAAGCCGGGATAGCCCCAGTACGTTGCTCGCAGCTGGCTCCCGTTCGCAGCGGTTTGGACGGTAGACGCGCTGTAGTGTATGGCGCCGCGGAAGTGCCATGTACACTGCTGACCAGCTCGTGGCGCTGCAAGAGAGCTTCCGCAAGACCAAGCGGCCCGCCATGGCCACCATCGACACGCTGGAGAATACCGCCGGACCAGAGCGAGTCCGAGTCAACGCAGTTCCGGACGACAGCGCCGACGAGGGGATCATCAATGACGACGGAGTCATTCCAGTTCACGGCGGGAGTGTTCTCCTACAGCCTGGACCGAACATCTACGAGTGGGGCGTGGGCAGCAGCTGCGAGGTTGCCAACGGCATCAGGAGAGCCCGTATATGCATGATGAAAGTCCTGGTGCAATGAAGGGAGAACGAAACAAGATCAACCTGCGACGTGGTAGGCAGTCTTTGTAAGTAGACTGGGTCTCGATAGCTTTCTCAACATCCTATCCACATGCAGGCCACCTCCGATCGAAGTCGAAAGTAAGCAGCCTGGGCATCGTCAATGCTGCCTCCCAGGCGCATATATTCCCTAAAGTACGAAGAGTGAAGCCATGTCGCACGGCAATGTCAAGGATTCCTCGCCGGAAACCTTCAACGCAGGGCTGAGCACGTCTTGGGAAGTCGGCGGCCTTCGACGGCCTTGTAAATGTACCGTATTCAGAGCCCAGCGCTGTCACGAACACATTCGAAGCCGAAAAGCCTTGAGTTCCTGGCGAGCATTTCGGGTGTCCAAGCAGCAGGTGTCGTAGCGGACCAAACGAATTCTCACTCAGCCTTCCTATCGGTTCAGCCCAAGCACCACTTAAGCCATCTTCATGTAACCGGATCGTGAGTGACGGCGCTTCGATCTGGTCGCGGGCTGATCACCGTTGCGGTCCCCTGCTAGGCGTACTCGCTCCACTCCCTCCCCCACCCCCACCACCCCTTTTCATCAAACTATGAAAATACTCCTCCAACTTATCGATCGGCAGATCATCCCCCTTTGCACCTCCCGAAGACCTCGCCGAAGAAGCCGGCGCAGCAGTTGGCGTGCCGGCACTGACCTCCTTATCCTCCCTCCTCGGTGGCCTCGGCGTAGTGGTCCGCGGCGAGCTGGACGCAAGCGAGGGATTCGAAACGGCGCGCGGCGGCTCTTCCGGCTGCAGCGGTCGCCGCAAGCGCTCAATGGCCGCCTCCGCCGAAACGGTGTTGTAGCTCACGCCGCCCACGTTGAAACTCACGTCCCCGAGCTCACCCAGTGCGCCAGTCTGCTCGCCGGACGGGAGGCCTGTGGCGCCTGCTCTGCCGGCTGCCGTATTCGACACTCGCTGATCGCGGTCGGGATTCTGCTTGGCGTGCTTGACGTCTTCGGCTTCGAGATGGAGAAGATGCGCGCGCATCTCGGCGAGAAACTGCTGGTCAGGTTTTGTGGTGACTTCGATTTGCGGAGGCTTAGACGCTTTGTGCGCGTTTGGGTCTAAGATCGCTTGTTCATAGGTGGCGATAGCGGAAATGGGTGGTTTGGATGGTGTCAGGGAGCGCGCGCTGAGGTCAGGGTCTTCTTCGCCGGCGTCTGAAGTGGCGTAGACTTCTTGCTCGGCCCCGCCATTCGCATGTGGCTCTGTCTTCGGGTCGACCTTGATGGCATCATCATCTTGCGTCCGGGTTTGAGCTATGTGAAGAGGAACTTTGAGGTCAGTGATCCACGCCTCAAGTACCGACTCCGGCGTGAAGGTCTCCGACAGCAACCGGATCTTGCCCGCGCTGTCCCAGCCACTCGGCACTACAATCGCCATACTGTCCACGACGTTGTGCTTGGGCGCCAAGTCTTCTCGCCTAGCAGGTGTGCTACCCTTCGGTGGCGCAGGGGAGAGCGGGCTAAGACCGAGTCCCACGCTACTGTACACCACTTTCTGCGTCTCCGACAGCGCTGCACCAGGTTGTTGTGGAGGCGAGCTGCTGCTCGTATATACCAGTGCAGCCGAGAGAGGCAGGACGCAGGTGCGTATGCATTGCGAGATGTAGTCAAACGTCTCTTCGCGATAGTTCTCCCGTTCCAAACCCTCCTGCGCTTCCACGTGCTGTACCACTACCGTGAGAGCAAGTCTGTGCTCCTTCAAAACCTCCAGCGGATCCTCAGCTCGTGCGCCGGGTGGGGGTAGAGACTGAGCGAGTAGTTGCAGCCAGCGTCTCAGCAAGCTTAGAAAGCGCCATGGTTCCTTCCACGAGAGCAACAGGCAGACCGCTGGTCTCCTGCCCTCTTCTGTCTTTTCTGTTCCGCCCGCAAACCCATCATCCACATCCTCGCCATCTCCCTCCTTCTTCTCCTTCACCTCCAGCAATCTCCTCAACGTCCGCTCATATTCAACCTCCGGTTCAGGCAACGTATGCACCTCCAACCTCGCCACCTCCTCCGCCTCACCACCCAACAACACGCCCACCCCCGCACTCTGCTGCGGAGGCGAGTACAGCGTCACATGCCCATACCCATACGCATACCGATTACTCAACCTCACCTCCCCTTTCAGCCGCCGCGCACCCGCATTAGCACCCCTCTGATCCCGGTGTCTGCTCGGCGGTGCGGGCGGAGGTGGTCGCGCGAGACTCCGTATGAAAGCCTGCTGGTCTTCGGGCGAGCCGCCGCACACGATGAGCTCGCGGTGCTGGACGGCTTGCGTACGGCTGCGGGCTTGCGCTTCGCGCGTTTGACGCAGGAGGTTCGACCAGATCTCCGTTCGTTGCTCATTCTTGTGTTTGGGTGGTCGCTCGTCGCGGGAGCGCGGTGCAATGATTGTGCGGTGGAAGCTGGTGGGTCGGGCGAGTGTCGCCATTTGGATTTACTTGGTAACGTCTCGATGTATGTTCACGCGAAGTTGGAAGACGCGCTCTACGGATCCATATGCCGGAGTCGGGCCGGATGACGGCCGCGAAGTCGGAGGGTTATCGGGTACAGCAATGGCGTAACCAGACGACAACACATGTCATTCTTGTTATAGACTACGATTGAACGAGGGAAACTGAAGCGGTAGGACGGTAATACACACAGAAATAGCCGCATCTCAAGCACTTCCCACATCTCCTACCCCCCTACTCCTCCTCAACAAAATTCCCCCTCTCCCTCATCGCATCCCGATCCCCCTTCACCCACGCCTTACTATCCTTCCCCGTCTCCTCCTTCTCCAACTTCTGCTCCGCATCCCTCACCTTCCCCGCCACCTTCTTCGCCAAGCGCTCGAGAACCTTCGGCCGCGTCTCCTTGGTGGGCTTCTTCTCGGCCTTCTTCTCTACCCCTTTCGTCGTGTTCTCGCGGGCGGTCTTGGACTTGCTACCGCCTGAGCTGGCGCCGCCGCGGCTGGGGCCTTTCTTCCCTGCGCCGCCTGAGGGAGCGCCGAACGGCATGCTGAGCTGATGGGGCTGGGCTGGGCTAGGTCGTAGGATCCGTATCTGCTCGTAATCAAGTGCGCCGGAGGAAGAACGTCTTGTGAGATCAGCCATCGAGAATCGCGAGCTGTCTTATAATAAGATCAATGACGTGCGAGCGGAGCAAAGCGTCACCGCATCCGGAACAAAGAGTCTACCTACTGTGTGGCAGTGGCGCGGCACGGCACCCCAGGATCGTTCTTCTTTGTTCCGGAACAGACACCGTCCGCGCTGTTCAACACCGCAGTCAACACAAGACGCAGCATCACCTTTCACACAGATCGGGCGGTTCAAGCTTCTTGACAGGCTGTCAGATGGTCCTGGATGCTCCGCTCCTCAGTATCGTCCAGCTATGCACCGCCTGGAGAGCACCGAAGGTGTGCATATTTGTCCCACCGCCGCAATGTCTCCTCTGTCTTACAAGCACTAGATATTTTGTACAGCGTCATCATTACACCCGTCTCCTCACGCTTTGCCCTACTATCTCCACCTCCACCCCTTCTCACCACCACGGGTCATTCCGTCCCCAGTACAGCAGCGACCCTCCAATTGCCACACTGTTGAAGACTCCAAAAAGATGCCCCCACACCGCCTCCTTGACCCCATAGTACTGCACAATCAACGTATCCGCCACTGTAGCCACCAGACCTGCCGCGACGGCGAACCCCAGTGCTCTCCGATCCCGCACGTAGCACCCCAGCGTCAACAACAGCACACCATTCTGGATGTTGCGAGCCGCGATCGCTGCGACGTAGGCTTGTTGTGTCTTGTCGTTCTCCTCGTCTTTTGTTGCTATGTCACTGCTTGATGTGGAGGAAGAGGTGAGGAGAGGGAGACCGTAGCCTTTCGAGAACTCGAGGGGGTTGGCGAGTCCGCCGAGACCGAAGACGGTCAGTTCCATGCAGCCGACGAGGATGGCGAGGCATTCGGCTGGTGGGGGCAGGTTGGCGCGGAAATTTTGGAAGGCGGAGGACATGGCGGCGGTATCTGGATCGCTGCTTGTGGGGTTGATCTGGACGATGCAGCGTAGTGGTGTAGATAGATGGATGAACATCGTGGAGCTCAATGTCGTAGCATAGATGCCTCAGGCAAGCAACCTGACGTCGTGGCTGAGAGACCGCAAGCGCCACCCATATCTCCACCACATCACTCCTCCATCAACATATATCGATCACATTGCCCCAGCACCAACAGGTCTCCGCCCTCAATGGGATGGCCACCGAGGCTCCGCCTGCACCACGCAACAAAGCTTCGCTAGCCACCGCCCGAGTCGTACCCGTCGTCCTCGCACTCATCGTCGCCTACGCAACATATGTAGTCATTGGCCCGCTCACCATCAACTACCTCCTCAACGCACCGCACGACGTACGACCACGCATCGCGGCTGGGATTGCGATCCCCATCGTCTGGCTCTTCCTCCTCATCCCCGTAGCGGCGACGTACCTTCGACTCTTGCTCGTGGTATTTCTTGACCCGGGATATGTTCCACAGGGGTACGATGAATTGAGGCAGGAGCCACCGCCGGATTTCTGGGCGAGGGATGTATATGTCTGTGATGCCAACGGATCTCCGATATGGTGCGACTACTGCCGGAACTGGAAGCCCGACCGCGCGCATCACAACCAGGATGTGGGGAGGTGTACGTTGAAGATGGATCATTTTTGTCCTTGGTTACGTATCGACTTTGGCTATTTGAGCGGGCTCCGGCGTTGAAGCTGTATTATACTTGACGGGATTCTGGGGAGGAATGATGTTGGCATCAGCAGCTAACCTCCGCTCTAGGTTGGTGGCGTCGTCGGTGAGCGTTCGCTCAAGTTCTTCCTCCAGTTCCTGTGTAAGCCCAGTCTACTTTACTTTTGCGATTTTCCAACACTGCCTGTAAGATCTCACTGCTGCAACTTGCCCAGCACTGACTCTGATCCAGTCTACTCCATGATACTCTCCACTTACCTAACAGCCTTGATGGCTTTCTTCGTGCACGAGACACTCCATCGTAATGCGAATGTGCACTTTTGCGTCGCGCTTGGGCTCGGAGGGTTCTTCGTACTCTTCACCCTGGGCATGGTAATTACCACCGTACAGTATGCCGGGTTGGGCTGGACGACTATCGAGCAGGCTGGCCGAGGCAACTCTATTCACCTCGCCGTACTACTGCCACCTGAGCTGCAGGCAGCACTGAATGGCAGCGCTCCGACGGCACCACCTTCTGCATTCTCCCGAGGGCATGACCAGTTCACCTCCGAGATTGACGACCCATCGCACAGCAGCTACTTCAGCAACACCGGCACCAAAAACTGGCCTCTACGCCGCGCATCACGGTCCGAGTACTGGCGAGGCACCATCACATACCCGCTCTCCTTGCCTACCGACCGCCCGCCATTACCGGCCCCTCAGCCACGCACCTTTGCCATCCTGGAAACGCCACCCGGCATGAACCCCTGGGACCTAGGCTCTAC
>NAJQ01000546.1:0-20216 GCA_005059865.1 Friedmanniomyces simplex
AGCCGCGGTTGCGCTCCATATATGTACCTGACATTGTACGAGACTACGGCAATGCGGTAGTCCAGCAGTATGGCCCTCGACCCATCGTCGGGCTACGCGGCCGGTCCGCACGATGACGGCCAGCTGCCCATCTTTGACGTGCAGAAAGTACAGCTCCGCTTCGACATCTCCGCCGACTTCGTCGCAGCGCAAGTCGCCAACAACGTCCTCATCCTCGCCCTCTCCACCGGCCGCATCCTCCGCTTCGATCTCGACAACGCCGAAGACATCGATGATATTGATCTACCCAAGCGACCCGCTGAAATCGGGGTTATACGTCGCCTGTTCCTCGACCCGTCTGCGTCGCACATGATTATTAGCACAACACTAGGCGAGAACTTCTACCTGCACACCCAATCTCGCCAGCCGAAAGCCTTAGCGGGGTTGAAAGGCGTGCAGGTGGAGAGTATAGCATGGAACCCGTCACAGCCTACGGCTTCCACGCGGGAGATACTGGTCGGTGCCGCGGATGGCAATGTCTACGAGACGTACATTGAGCCCACAACGGAGTTCTACAGGCGGCAGGAGAAGTACGTGAGGAACGTGTACAACGCGCAGGACGGGGCAGTGATGGGGCTGTACGCGGACGCTGTCGAGTCGACCGGAGACGAGGCGGGTGATGCTGGCTACGGCGCATAGGCTGCTGCACTTTTCGGGACGAACGGGTAGGCAGGGACATGAAGGCAGTGGCAGTATCTACGCAAAGTTGTTCGAGAGCGAGACACCCGCCGTATACGAGCTAGAGAGGACGGGCGGCACTGCTCCTTCGAGCTTAGTGGTGTCGCCCGACGCTCCCGACTCTCCTCCGTCAACGCTTGACTCGCAGGGCGTAGAACGAGCATACGCCTGGCTTACCTCCCAAGGAATCTTCAACGGCCAGCTCATCACTTCCGCCGCCGACCCGGCAGTCTTGGGCAGGCAGCTTTTCCGAGAGTCCAAACTGTTGCCTACTTCCAAGCTGCCGCCTGTTCAGACTTCAGGTGGCCGTCAACGTACCCAGCAGCCACCAATCAACAGCATCACTCTGACTCAACATCACATTCTCGTGCTCGTCGAAGGCCGTCTAACCGGCATCAATCGTCTGGACGAAAGCGTGGTATACAACCAACAGGTCCTGGACCCCGGCACCAGCACCCTAGGTATCTTCGCCGACCACCAAAAGAACACCTACTGGCTCTTTACATCGACAGAGATCTTCGAGATAGTCGTCACGGATGAGGCCCGGGATATCTGGCGGATCCTGCTTCAGCAGGGCAAGTACGAAGAGGCGCAAAGATTTGCCAAGACGGCCGACCAGAAGGATGCTGTGGCGTCGATGACCGGCGATCACTTGATTGCGCAAGGGAAGTACAGCGAGGCGGCTGTGGTACTGGGAAAAAGCACGAAGGCATTCGAGGATGTGGCGTTAACATTTATCGACAAAGGAGAGCAGGACGCATTGAGAAAGTACCTGCTCGTGAAACTTGCGAGCTTGCAGAAGAAAGCGGTGATGCAGCGGATGATGGTCGCGAGTTGGTTGGTCGAACTGTTCATGGCGAAGTTGAACCAGCTGGACGACACGATATCTACGAAAGCCGAGCTCACCACCGCCCAGACGACCGTCTCTGCCGCGGACACTCAGAAACAACTACCGGCCGTTCGTAAGGAGTTCCAAGATTTCTGCACCCGCAACAAGTCCGACCTAGATCCCAAGACAGTCTACGAGATAGTCAGCTCCCACGGCCGGGAAGAAGAACTCCTCTTCTTCGCCAACGTAGTCGGAGACTATAACTACGTCATCGCGTACTGGGTGCAACGCGAGCGCTGGCAGCAAGCCATGGCTGTGCTGAAAAAGCAAACCGCACCGGACATGTTCTACAAGTACAGCAGTGTGCTCATGGCACACGTCGCGATCGACCTCACGGAAGTCCTGATGCGGCAGCCGGACTTGGACGCTAAGAAGTTGATCCCGGCTCTGCTCAACTATAATAAAGTCGCTGGAGGGAGCGTAGGCTTGGGTCAGAACCAGGCAGTCAGGTACTTACTTTTCTGCGTTAACCATGCCAACTCCGAGGAGCCGTCTGTGCACAACACGCTCATCTCGCTGTACGCGGCGCACCCGAGTAAAGACGAGAGCGCTCTGCTCGGCTACCTGCAAACGCAAGCGGATCTGCACCAGCAGCACTACGATGCCGACTTCGCGTTGAGGCTGTGCAGGGCGCATAGGCGAGTGCAGAGTTGCGTGCATATTTACTGCGCCATGGGACGGTATGCTGAGGCTGTCGAGTTGGCGCTCAAATACGATGACGATGACGAAGATATTGCGGAAGGCGGCAAGGGTTGGGGACGCTACGTCGAGCTCGCGGCGGACGTCGCGGACCGCCCGGGCAACGACGAAGCATTGCGAAAGAAATTGTGGCTAAAGGTGGCCAAGAAAGTCATCGGCCAGTCCAAGGGTATCAAAAGCGCGATCGAATTCCTCAAGCGTTGCGAGTCATTGCGGATCGAGGATCTGATTCCTTTCTTCCCGGATTTTGTGGTGATTGATGATTTCAAAGAGGAGATTTGCGCGGCGCTCGAGGACTACTCGCGGAGGATTGAAGAGCTGAAGAGGGAGATGGATGAGAGTGCCTCTACTGCCCAACACATTAAGGACGATATCAAGGCTCTGGATCAACGGTACGCGATTGTGGAGCCCGGGGAGCGGTGCTGGAAGTGCCGACTTCCGTTGCTGATGCGGCAGTTCTTTGTGTTTCCGTGCCAGCACGCTTTTCACGCGGATTGCTTGGGGGAGATGGTTATGCGGTCGGTGGGGATGGGGAAGGAAAAGAGAATCCGCGAGCTGAGGGGCGAGATTGGGAGGGGTGTGGCCATGGGGAAGAGGAGGGAGGGCATGGTGAGAGAGTTGGACGGGTTGGTTGCCGGAGGTTGCGTGTTGTGTTCGGAGATGGCGGTTAGGATGGTTGATGAACCATTTGTGACGGCTGGGGAGGATAAAGGGGAGTGGGCTGTGTGAGGGCCGGCAGTACTATACGCCGGCCTCGGATTTGCAAAGACGGCGGTTCATGAGCTGGCAAATAGAGATCAGGAAATGGCAGCAGATGTCACATCACTGCTCTGGTGGCAATAACGGCACTACCAAAAGCCCTAACCGACCGTTCAGCCTCCCTCTCGGCTTTCCTGGGCTCTGGCGCCGGTCGACAGCGACCAACTTGCTCCTACTGAAGCAGCCGCTCGATGCTGCAGAAGCTGCGTGCCACCGAGCAGGCGCCCTTGCCATGCGTCCCACGGCAACGCCTGCTCAAGATCATTGAATAGCAGCAGCAACAAGGCACGGCGCTGCACGCTCAATCCAGAGCCTCGCCGTCACCTCCTCATCCTCGCTCTCAACATCCCAACCCAACGTATCCCACAACAGCATCCCTCCATCCCAACATCACCTCGCCCAGAACTACCAAAAACAGCACTACAACACAAAAATGGGCTGCGCAAGCTCCAGACCCGGCAAAAACCCAACACCCCCTAAAATCATTTCTCCTTTATCACGTATGGGCTTTTTCGTTTACGACGGTGGTCATGATAACCATTACTCCTATACCCACGCCCGCACGACAAAACTCAGCAACCCGATAGGTAGTGATGGATTCAACTCAGTCCCTCTAATCTCTGTGTAAGTGCCGCCGTCAACAGCAGCAGCATCCTGCAGAGCCGAGCAAGCGCAATTTCGCAGCACGATACAGGTTCGCTGACAAACCTACCTCGCGCAAGCAGTCCGCCGAGTGGTAGTGGGAGCGGGAGTTTGCAGGGAGCCCGGGGACATGGGCATTACCATCACCACGGGGTCAGCATTTGGGCGGTGGACTCGGGGAGCATGCTGGGGGAGGGTATTTCAGCGGAGCGCACAGTAGCGGGGGGCACTCCAGCGGAGGGCATTCGGGCGTAAGTCACTCGGGTGGATTTCACTCGGGCGTAGGGCATTCGGGCGGTAGTGGGTGTGGAGGTGGCGGAGGGAGTTAGATGAAGAGACGATCGGAACAATGCACTGGGCGGCTCTCATGAGGTGTCCATTAGGAGGGGCTTGAGTGGCGAGCGCCTTGACGGCTCGCAATGTATTGGTTCAGGGCCGTGAAGAGGCAATTACGATATTGAGCTCACATCACCCTCCCTGCCCGCCTTCCTCTTCATCGTCCTCCTCGTCCTCATCCTCGTCCTCAGTATCCTGCTCCATAGTCAAAGGCGGCATTTCGAAATCGCTCCCCTCACTCCCAATATCCACCATATCGCCCGCATTATAGCTGGCGACAACGGCTTTCGCTTGCAATGATACTGGTGCTGCTGCTGCTGCTGCCTGCTGAGAAGGCTCCATCGCAGTCACGAAGCTACTGGATGGCGGGTCCTGGGTGACAGGGACTGGGAGACTGCTATGCGCTATTGAGCGATCAGGATCAGAGACACTGTCAGCTGTGCCCGGGAGCAAGATCTCTGTCACTGGAGAAGCGCGGACGCGCTTGGCGGAGTGTTCGTTATTGATGTCGCTGTCGGCAATCTTGCGCTTGTCCTGCGCTGCTTCGGAGCCGGCTGCTTCTCCCTGCCGCTTTGGGGACGCTGAGTACAAGTCTTCGTCGTTCGCCAATCCATGATTTTCACCGCCAGGATCAAGTAGACCATTGCTAGGTTCGTCATCGTCGTGCGCACCATCGGTAGCTTCTTCGTGCCCGTTCGCGAAGGGACTCGGCACATCTCCGTACTCCTCCTCATCTTCGTCTGCGCCAGACCGCCCAGTCTTGATCACGGGCATGCGAGGTCGCAGCAGCGCTTCCACCTCTGCGCTATGAGGGTACTGCTTGGCCAGAAGAGGCAAGAGACTTGGTTGCATCTTAGTTCTGCTACCATTGGGAGCAGGATTCAGTACACTCGCGACCAGTGCGTCTTTGTGCTGTGTGAGGATGGCGGTGCGTTCCATGAGCGTACGAAGCCGGCCAGGTATGTGAGTGGAGGCAATCTGGGAGAAGCAGAGTGGGAGTAGAGCCTCCGCAGCTAGTCGTAGTGTCGCTGCGGCATTGGTGAATGTACCTTTGGTCGATTGCAGTCCGAGAACCGCATTCTGGCTGGACTTGGCGGGTGCTGCGCCTTTCGCCATTGATGTGATCTCGTCAGAAGGGAGTAGGTCGCGACAGCAAGCCTTGACGATACTCTCTACGTCTGCCACATCGCCGCGGCTCAAACTCGAACCTTGGAGCTCCAGAACATCCGCCAAGGCTCCGTAGATGGCTGTACGCACACCGGAGTCTGCGGCTTCTGCTTGGAAAAGCCAAGTGATCTGGGCAAGCAATGGCTGGGTTAGGGAGGCAGCGGTAGTGCCGAATCGAAGCAGGATGCTTCTTGTCAAGTCAAGCGCAGCGAGATGGACACCCGGCAAGACAGCAAACAGTGCCTCTCGCTCGTCTTTGGAGACCTGCTGGTTAGGCTTCAAGGTGATCTGCTTGCCCAGAGGTGTTCGCAGGCTGAATAACCGGGTCAACAGATCCACAAGGAGCCCGAGACGAACGGTCACGGCACCAGCGGTCGCTGTTCCTATGTGCGAGCTCAGCAAGCCTAGCAATGCGATGAGCCTCTCGCTTCCGGCATAAACGCCGTTCCAACCACTCATGCCTACAGCATCATCGCCTTCCATCTCAGCCTCTCCCCGCAGGAGAGCATTGACGGCGAGCGAAGGCTGCACGCCACTCGTGGACTGCCAGTCCTCAACCATAGATCGAAAGATCCGGTCGCAGGTAGTGTGAGCAGCAATGATGGTGGTCTTGAGAGCCTCGTCCCACTTCTCAGCAGCACTTTGTTTGGGCGCACAATTGTGAAGGAGGACTAGAAGTCGCTGTGCTGAGACTCGGTGTTCCGTGCTATAATGTCGACCTGACCCAGCAGTAGAGGGCGTGGTCGAGAGTATGCGAAGAAGTATTGACCGCATCGGAGCCTCGTGTGTCCGGAACATAGTCGGGTGTCTCGGGATGAGAGTGGCAAAGGCTTCAAGAACTGTTCGGAGCTCGCCCCCTGAGCATCGTTGGTTCTCGACATTGCTCAAGCAAGTACCGATGAAAGCGGGTAAAGCAGGCGTGGTGATTTCCCGGATGAGGTTCGTGTATTCCCAGGTAAGCGTGAAGATCCGGGTAAGGGTGATGACGGCCAGTATTCTCGTGGCAGGAGGGTCAGGCTTCTTCAGAATGCCCAGCAAGCTCCGCACCCAAGCATTCGACTTGCTCAGCACTTCAACGCCACCGGCTTCGATCGTTGCCTTCACCAGCACAACGCCGGCCCATCTGCCTTCGACGGTACGGTCTTGAAGAAGAGTGGAGAGGTACGTCCGGAAGCGATTGACGGTGACCGATCCCTCGTTGCCTTGTTTCGTGGGTGCTGGAGGAGAGGAGATCAGGTCCTTGGAAGCCCATAGGTTGCAGGCGAGTTGAGCTGCGACATGGGGTAGTTGCTTCGGAGGTGTTGAAGAAAGTCGATACGTGATTGCGCGCAGTGTCGCTTGGGCGCTGGTCACATCGCTGGCGGCTGCCATTCAATCGGTCTGCTTGAAGTTCAGATACAGCGCTTCGAATTATTCATCAATGTTGGTTGATGTTCGTCGTGGAAATTTTGGGCTCATATATATGGTCCGTGCGTTGCCCGACGCGTGGGTGACGTGCCATTGGTCGACTTTAGGGAACTTCGGCTTCATGCAATTGCGAACTATACCAGCCCATACCTCCTACGGACCCTTGGCGACACACCCCCGTCGGCGCGGACAGCAATACCGAGAGAGGTTTCGATATTGCCAAGACCGGCGTGAACAGCAAATTGGGGTGGTTGGGATCGCTAAGGTAGGCTTCCATTAAGATTAGGCAATACCAGACAACGATGATGCAGCAACGGTAACACCAACGACTACCTTGGTGGCCTGGGAAGATATTGGCGCAATGAGTGTCACGGCGAAGGCGCCGAACTCAGAAAAGGGCAGGAGATTCTTCGCGCAACTAGACCAGGCGCTGTGCAATGGCAGCTGGGCGGAGGTACCGGAGCTGGCGAGGAAGACGGAAAAGCATGCGCCGGAAAGAGGATGCTTCACTCTCGTTGCCCGGATAGAAGCCCAGATAGCTTCCGCTTCACATCGGCCCACGTCTGCCTCCTCCGCCGGGATGTCGAGTATACACGGGCTGAGCGACGCGATACCGAGGTTGCAGGAAGCGGTTGTCTCCGGCAAGAGCGCGCCTGAGGATGCCTACGTGGCGAGTGCGTGTCTGGCAGAGATACACTGGCTGCAGGAGGATGCAGGTGCGGCGCTGAGGGTCTTGCCACAACAGGATGTCTCCACAGCAGCATCAGGTGGGCAGACTGCAGCTCTGGGCTGGCTGGAGGTATGCGCGGCCAAAGTCGCATTCATTCGGGCAGCCGCGTTGGATGCACAAGGCCAGGATGCCGAGGTCCAGGATATCTACCGTGCAGCAACAACGCAGGCGCCAGGCTCGCGGACGCCCGAGCTGAGAAGATGGACGGAGCGTCTACTTGCACGGGCATGCATGTCCGATCACAGGCGGACGTTGCAGCCTACACTCGTCACCCTCACTGAGGCTCTCGTGTCTTTCCGAGCGTGGACAAGCTTTTGGCAACGGGCACCGCCGCCCGCATCAGGTAGTGGTATCGTACCCACCCGGATAGACATTCCTCGGCGACAAGTCTGGAAGGCATACTACGATCTCCTGTCTGTGATACTGAGTCACGACCTGCTATATAATAGCTCCACGACCGCAAGATCGGACTTACTTCTGGTGCCTCAGCGGGCGATACCTGATCAGCAATACACGGACGCCAAGACACGACAGCGAGCCGAGCTCAAGCGAGTAGAGACCACATACGAATCACTCCTACTGAACGAGACGCAATTTCCGAAAGCAACTCAGACCAACGCGGAGGTCGAACTCTGGGTCGAGCAGGCAGTCAGCAATTGGACGATCCTCTCGAGTGCCGACTGGACAGATCAGGAGCTTGGCGAAGGTGGGAAGGCCGCGCTTGGACGTGGCATGCTGGACATACTTTACCGCGCAGCGACGAAGACGTTCCACTCTACGGCCATCCTACGGCAGCTGTTCACTGTGCACGCGGCGCTGGACGAGTTTGATCTTGCTATGTATGCGTTCAACAGCTACGCTGAGATTGTAGGCAGGGGCAAAGCACGGGCTGAGAAGACGGGAAAGAATGAGCTTGGGTCCGATGATGACGATACGGCCATACTCACAGCTACGGAGGCAGTGCGCGTTCTGTGCAAATACGGAGACCGGGAGCAGGCGGAGAAAGCGGTCGAAATCGGTGAGACGATCAAGCAGTGGCTTGGTCGGCAGCGCCCCGCTGGTGCTGATGAGCTCGAGACGACCGAAGACAACAAGACTGGCGAGGCACGTCCGCCAAAGAACCCAACCGTGTCACACCTCCGGCCGGGAACGATGTCTGCCGCGCACCGAGCCACTGGCATCAGTCTAGCCCACTGGGCGCGCGTTACCTACGACACAGATGCGAGAGCCGGATTGCAGGGAGATGCGCAAGTCAGTCTGCAGAAAGCTCGCTCGTACGACGAGAACGATGTCGAGACTGCATACGCTCTCGCTCGAGTGCTAGCGGAAACGCAGAATGTACCCGCTGCGATCGAAGTCACCAAGCGCGCGATTGCAGCGTCTAATGCGTTACATGTCGACGATGACGGAGAACACGACAATTACAGCAGGCAAAGACAGCTGGTGCCACTGTGGCATTTACTTGCCTTGTGCTTGACGACTCGTGACGAGCACAATGCAGCGGTCAAGATGTGCGATGCGGCATTTGACCAGTTCGGTGATAGCACCGTACTGTTCGGACGACAGGGAATGCTTGACTCGACTATGCGAAGTCGGGCACAGCGAGGCTTGGTCGACTCAATGGATGACTTCGAGAAAGAAGGGCTGTTGCAGATTAAGATGACCCAACTGACACTGATCGAACTCATGGAGGGCGCGGAACGAGCAGCGGACTTCAGCGATGAGGTCCTACGGCTGTATGCAAGACTGTTTGGGAACCCGGAGCAGCTGAAGGGTCCCAGCAGGCCGCCGCCAACGGCCACCTCTATGGCACCACCGCCGACACGAGCAGGCGGCGGCACTCTACGCAGCATAGCTGGTAGCATCCGGCCGAAATCAGGACGCAACAGCGCGGAAAGGGACACGTCGCGACAGGTCTCCAGCAGTCTTGCAGCGCCTCCCGGGACAAGTCTTGGTAGGCAGACAGCGACGAACGGACAGGCTATCGGCGCACCGATCTCCATCACCGTTACCAACGAAGATGGCGTCTCGGCGGAGAAGGCCCAGCGCGAACCCCACCATCATCATCTGCACTTGCCCTTCAAGATGCGTGGCCATCATGGCGATTTCCGGGACGCGGGCAGCTTGCGTTCGAAGAAGAGCGCGGAAGACTTGAACGAGATATCCGACGGTGCTCGCGCCAATCACGAAAGTCCGCCGCCGGTACCGCCGAAAGACTTGGATGCCACGGATCATGCGCAGACTGCTACCGCTACTGACTCGTCCGCCGTCGCGCCAGCGGTCAACCACAGCATGTCCCCCGACGTCCCGACTAACCCGCAGCAGCCGCTCAAGGCGATGGAGCATAACCGTCCGCCAGGCGACTGGCCGGCACCGCTGGGCCATGAGCGGAACGCGCCGGAGCAGGACGTGCGATTACCCGCACCACACCCGACGACTTCGCATGGCGTGGCGTCGTTACCTAACACGGGCTCTCTGCAAGAACGGCAGTACAGGAGTAGTACCTTGGTGAAGGTGTGGTTGTTCATCGGTGCGCTGTACGTGAGAGCAGGGTTCTTCGACGATACTGGTGGTGCTATTGAGGAGGCTCTCCGGCTAGTGGAGGCGTTCGAGGCGGATAGGAGCGCGCAGCATGCTAATGCGTTGGCGCTGTTCCAGAAGGGTTGGGGTGGGGGAAAGAGTGTGGATGAGTTGTGGGCGGATGTTTGGTCGGCCGTAAGTAATAGCATGCATGCATTCATTGGACTCTCCATGCTAACGATACTGCAGAAAGGCGACCTGGCAGTAGCCCGCGAGCTACCCTTCGAAGCAATGGAGCAGTACGAGCAAGCGCTCACCTATTTCCCGGACCACCCAGAAGCCATCATCGGGCTCTCAGACATCTTAATGGATATATACGAGGAGAAGATGCCGGCCGAAGAGCCCGAACCACCACTCATAACGTCCAACCTCCCCTCCACCCCCGCCTACCGCTCACACATCACCAACAATAACCCAGCAACACGGAAACTCGCGACCCCGCCCCCCCGACTCACAACCTCCAAATCCTCCCTCGCCAGCGCCGGCCGCGAGCGGCCCCCTAACGCCCGCACCAAGGACCCCACGCCCGCGCAGCTCAACCGCCTCGCCGCGCGGGACCGGGCGTACATGCTGCTCTCCACTCTCACCAAATTGGGTACGGGTTGGGATTCCGCCGAGGCGTGGTTTGCGCTCGCGCGGGCGCACGAGCTGAGTGGGGAGGTGGGGAGGGCGAAGAGGGCGCTTTGGTGGACTGTGGAGGTCGGGGAGGCGAAGGGGGTGAGAGGGTGGGGGGAAGTTGTCGGGGGTGGTGGGGGGTATACTCTGTAAGGGGGTGCTCGTTGTACGGGAGGTGTTTCTTTGATGGAGGATGTGGATGGCTGTAGATATTTGAGCGTGCTTTGATGCATGTGATACCCTCGGCGCGGTTGGTTGAAGTTATACAGTACGTGGTATTTGCTCTAGACGGACCAGCTCTCTCTCTTCGTTGCATCTTGTTCACTCTTGCTCGGGTCACTACTGTTGCTGCACCCTTCCCACCAGTTGCCCAATCGGGCCGACGTTGCCGAACTTCGTGCCGGGTGAACCGAGACTTGTCCTGACCACGACGAGACTTGTCCTGACCACGACGACTTGCCGGTCTACTCCGTCCCTTCGTTGGGATTGCAAGCTTGTTTGCGCGAATTGTAGGCTCGAAGACTGATCAACGTCCTGACGAGATAACTTAAAGGTAGGGATAAAAGCGATTCCACTGCCACAGTGCCCCCGAGAGCTCCATCATTTCATCATCCTGCATCACGAGAGCTCCCATTTGGACACACGACACTCGCGACACTCGCCCTCCTCATCACACCCGTACACCACCACAGACAGCCAAACCATGAAGATCCTCCTCACCGGCGCCACAGGCAACGTCGGCACTGAAATCCTCGACCAAGCCATCGCCCACAACTACATCGACCACATCTACTGCCTGACCCGCGCACCCCTCAACCAGAAATACTTCACCAAATCCGTCGGCAAGAACAAAGTCACCCAACTCGTCCACGACGACTTTCTCGCCTACCCAGACACCCTGACCCGCTACCTCCGCGAAGAAGGCGTGGAGGGGTGCATCTGGGCCCTAGGCAGCAAACTGAGCCCGGACCCGAAGAAGCGGGATGAGGAGGAGAAGGTGCGTATCAGTTTCCCCGTCGCGGCGGCGGAGGCGCTGGCCAAGAAGGTGGCGACGGGGTTGAGTCCGCAGGCGATGCCGAGGAAGAAGTTCCCTTTTCGGTTCATCTTCGTGAGTGCGTCGGGCGCGGAGCAGGATCAGTTTCGGACGTTGTGGGTGTATAGTGATGGGCGGAAGATGAAGGGTAGGGGATTTTCCTGTCATCCATACCAGGTGTTACTGTCGAAAGAATACTGACGTGTGTTCTTTCTCCTCCTCGTTTAGGCGCAGCAGAAAAGGGCATCTTCGACGTCGCGGACAACTCCGACGCCGTGCAGGGACACAAATGCTTCGAGGCGATCGCTCTCCGGCCGGGACAAGTGCTGGCGCGACAGCATGGTCCTCGGGGCGATGTCACGAGCACGCTGCTGTACGAGGCGACGTATACCTCGATCGCGGTGGACCGGCTGGCGAAGAGCGCGATCAAGATGGCGCTGATGGGGACGGGGGACGAGAAGAAGCGGATATTGGAGAATAAGGAGTGTTTGGGGGATGACTGGGCGAGTATCAATACGCTGTCTTGAAAGATCTTTGCAAGTTCATGGGGGTTTTTTTTTCCATATTTGTGCTTCGGCTGAGATACCCTCACTTGGTAATGAAGCATGTGTTTGACAGCTGAATACTGCCTCAGTCTCACGGCCGTCGCTCTGCCCGCTCGATACTTCGCGAACGCCCGGTGCCTGCCTGCACTGCGCCTGTGTCGATGGTCTCGGAGACCCGCTGCATCACGTCCTGTCCGCACCTCGCCGTCCCCCGTACCTGAAGTGCCTTGGCATCTCAATGGAACCCAAGCTCCGGCTGGAAGTCAGACATGTCGGTCATGTCCACGTTAGCCTGCACATCTCCCTCGCCGTCCACAGCACCACCCGCGCCATTCTCAAACGCACCACCAAACGCTCCGACACCGCCATCTGCATGCTTCACGACCGCCTCATCATCAGCCTCTTCCTCGCTGGCAGGCTCAACGTAGCTCCTCGGCGTCTTAGACCGCCGCTCGGTCTTGATACGCTTCGACGGGCTCTCCGACCCCGCACCGCCATTCATCGCGCGCTCGTCCTCGGAGTCGTCCTCGTCGCTCATGTCCGCTGGCTTGCGCTTGGAAGCACCGCTCGAGATCATCTTGCTCGGCGTCTTGGTCGGGGTCTTCTTTGGGGTCGGTTGAGCGCGCGGCTTACTCGGCGTACTGGTCACGGATTTACGCCCGTTACTACCGTTGCCAGCGGTGGCACCACCTCCATCTCCACCTCCGACGTCCTTGGCGAGTTTCTGGAGGTGCTGCGTGATGGCGCGGTCGGAGACGCCGGTCCCTTGGATCAGAGTCAGTCAGCAGGCAGGTGGCAGTGTCAAAAAGGTGCGGTGTAAGTATGAGTGAGGAGAGGAGGCAGTGGGTAAGAGAGAGAGACCTACCATACTTCTCACTCCAGCTCGTGGCGACCTGCTTGAAGTTGATTTGGTTTTTGTAGTGCTCGAGGATGCTGAGCAGGAGCCTTTGATCCTTCTCGGCGTCCCATTTCTCGGGCATGGTGGTGGAATGGTTGGTAGGTGTTTGTCGAGTGAGGGTTGGGTTGCTGTGAGATGTTAGCAAGAGTGCGGTGAGGGTTGCGGGCGGCGTTCAGAGCGCGGGAGTCGATGTGAAGAGAGTGGTTGGGGGTTAGTGAGGGCGGTGCTTACTTCTTGGTGGTAGTTCGGGCTGTCGATGGTAGAGGTGTGGAGGCTTGTTCAGGTCTGTGAAGGTTGCAGCTTACAAGGTGGAGGGTGCAAGAGAGTCGATGGAGAAGAGGGAAGTGGGGCGGGGGATATGCAGGTGCAGGATTGCTGCCTAGAATCTTCTTCGAGATTGTGAAGTGAGGTTGATCAGGGATGTGTTCTGAGGTTCTCCGCCAAAGTGGACGGCAACGGGGCTTTCTACGGTCTACGAAGCTCTTCTCGACAATACTGTGGGAAACTTGCAGCAAAATGGTGAGTGCTGGACTCTTGGGCACTGAAGCAACTGCCGTTGCTCACATCAAACATGTCGCATTGGCCATCTGCGAGATACCTGGGATCGCTCACTGCTGCATCACAACGGAGACGCGCATACGCGACAACGGGCTCGTCCGTCTCCATCGAGCAATGCGCCACACAGCGGTTACTATGCCATTGTGGTCAGTGTCTAGGATGGACATGTCCACTCGCACAGGCAATGCAATCACTCTACACGTCTCTTTCGAGTCACAGTCGTGTGCGACCAGGCGGAAGAGCGTGCAGCTGCAGGTACAGGGTTTGTCGTGCAGCTGCTGTGTAACCGGGGAAGACGCTGGCCCGCCGGCTGGCCCATATGGATGCGACCGGACTCTGGGAGACGTCACGGGAGAGGGATGTGACCAGTTCGAAAGCGTACGATGCAAACACTCCAAGGATGGCCAAACGATCGTATTGGTTGGTGCTGGGATTCTGCCCGATTATTCTTGCCGCTGGCTGGCGACGAAGCGTACCGCCTACATGCATCGGAGACCGAACCGCTCAACCAAGTAACAGGAGCTGTCTCCTAAACTTCCCTCAAGTTCGACACACCTCCCTCCTCTTCAACTTGCCAACTCTTCTAGCTTCTCACAGACAGGCACCTTCGTTCACGACGACTCCCATTCCCAGACAGCACACAAACACTCTCAACATTACCACCACACCTCATCAACATGCAAGGCAAGACTGACTGGGAGAGCGCGGAGACCTGGCAGCGCGTCGTCGCCAGCATCATCGCCACCGGCGTCAAGGTACGCTCACCACCCCCTCCATCCACATACTACCTCTCGCAGCAAGTGTCGTCCGTAACCTCCCGCTAGTACCCTACCGCAGGATAAATATCCCCCGTCGGCAGTAGACCACCCCATCCTCCTCACCACCACTGACCCATCCATCGCAGCTCGACCTCAAAGCAATGGCCACCGCCTACGGCTGCACCTACGACACGCTCGAGAACCGCTTCCGCAAGATCAAGAAGCTCGCCGCCACGCTCAAGGAGGAAGTCGACAATGGCGAGCGCGGCGACATCGCCGTGCCCGCCCGCATCAAGTCTGCTCCGAGTACGCCTCGCAAGCCCAAGACTCCGAGGAAGGATCCGCTGAGCGGTGAGTTGTTTGCTTGCTTGCCTATCTGCCTGCCTTGCTGGCTGAAACTTATTTTCGATGGTGCTGACCAAGTGTAGCTGTGGCCAACGGCCGTGTATCCAAGGCTTCGCCGTCGAAGAAAAGCGGCAGCGGCATCAAGAAGGAGCACGTCGAGAGCAACGCGTCGTCTTTCGCGGAGGAGATGGACAAGATGAACATGGATTCGTTCGTGCACGACGACTACACGTTCGCGGGTGGCAATCTCTTCGACGGCGGTATGTAGTCTTGAGTTGGGTGGATGGCGGCATCGGCGGGTGAACGGGCGCGGTATGATATGCAGCCTGGTCCACAGCACTCGGGTTGCTTCATTGGACGGCGGAGGACTGGATAGCGGTGCGGTGCGCTACTGCAAGGCAGAGTCGGCTTGATGATTGTAGCTTAGCTGATACGATGTCTACCTGTTCTCATCCTCGCCACATCTCGGATCCAACCGTAAACACCATCGTGGCTCGACGCGTGTAAGGGATTATACCGGTGTGTGTTGACGCATGAATCCTGATGATGCGAGAACGAGGTTTCATTTCATCGACCGCCACAGTTGCTCGACGCTTTCGATTGATAAGAAGGTACCTGATGCTTCCCGGAAACCGTTACTAGAACGGCAAGCTTGTGATCTGACTCTCGAAACAGCCGCCAGGAGGCCACCCATTAAGCACGAGAGCGCGACAATGTAACACCCCACCCGCCCTCATTGCCCGTTCACCCCCAGCCTGGCTCACCGAAAGCCCACTCGCCCAGCCCCTCTCGGTACTCTAGCTGTGCCGCCTACGTAAACCCATTATCACCCTCCAGCTTCTCCCCCTTAACCTTCTTGCTCGGCGACGCTTCCTCATCATCGTGATCCCCCCCAATCTCCCTCGTCCCCTTGCGCTTCCCCGTCGACTTCGGCGTCCCCTCGCCAGCTGCCTTGCGCTTGCCCGGCGTACCCCCATCGACAGCGGCGCCGCTCCCCGGCTCGCCGAATTTGGCCTTACACTCCTTGCGCATCTTTTGGAAATGCTGGCTACAATCAAGATCAAGATCAGCATCAGCCATTCAAGATACAAGGTGTGAGGGAAGGATGGATGTAAAGCGAAGCGAAGTGAAGTGAAGGTGGGTGGCGAGAGCGAGAGCCTACTACTAACCGCGTGGACTCAGCAGTATACCCTTCGCTAGCGCAAGCGGCATTCATGAGCTCGGCGACTATGTCCCATTTGGGCAGGGGAGTGCCGGTGAGGTGGATGATGCTCAGGAGGAGCTGGCGGTCGGTCGCGTCGGTCCAGGGGGTGGGCATTGTGGTGGAAGGTGGGGGAGTGTTTGGTTGTTTGGATCTAGGAGGGTCAGTGTATAAGTATAGCATAGAGACCGGAAGATGACTTACGGTTGAAGGAATTTGCTGGCAAAGTGTGCGGGAGGTTGTGGTGAAAGCTTGGTTGGTGGATGTGCGAAGGTGGAAGTTGGTGGTCGAAAGATGAAATTTCGGGTATGAGCCGGCCAAGTCGCGATCACATGCACATCCTTTCAGATCGCCCACCACCTTCGAGAGCGACGGCTTGCAAATCTCGCAATCAGTGGAATAGGATGCGGGATAGGAGAGTGTGAACGTGAAATATGACAGCTCACGTTGCACAAACCCGCAACGCCCCTGCAGTTCCGGCATCTGCACCGAGGCTTGGTGTTGGTGAGCTTTGCCGGCATCTCTGTCTCGCAACGGCGCCTTGAGATTGCGGTACTGCCTCAAAGGAGTCAGAGACGATATTGCCAGTTTAAAGGTCGGCTGTAGAAGAAAGACGGACGTTTCTGCGCACCGACTTCTTAGCATTGAGCGACTATACTAACCGACATACCAGGATATGTGCCAACGATATCGAGGCCTGCAGATGACAGCGTAGACTGACCCCGAACCTAGCTCGCTGCAACTCGCATTGTCTGATCCATAGCGGGCGCGGGCTGGTTGGTCAATCTGGACAACAGCGTGCAACAGGAACAGTCGGTGTTGGCGATGCGGGCCCAGAGGTCTGTTCAGCAGTTTATTGCATGCCGCAGCTTTCTGGCGTGCCTGCGACCCTCTCCGCCGATCGAACATTACTCCAAGCCGTCAACCGCGCCCGCGCCGGCTGTCTCCTCAGCACCCGGCTTTTCCGAGACGACATCAATCCACAGCGCCTACCGCGCCGGCTTCTCAAACAGATAATGACACACTCCCCAAGTGTCTCCGCCCCCAAAGTCAAACAACTCCGCGCACGCCATGTAAAAGACCTGCCACCGATGAAACCACCTCAACGCCTCACTCTTCCCATATGTCTCCTCCAGATGCGGCCACAATGCATTTCTCTCCGCATTCATCTTCCTCAACCAGTCGTTCGAAGTCTTAGCATAGTGCTCCCCACTCACCCACCACTGCTGCGTCACCCGCAGATCCCGCTGGAAATACAGCATCAAATCAGCAGAGGGCATCGTGCCGCCGGTGAAGAAGTGCTCCGTCATCCAGCCGGTCTCGAAATCGTAAGGCGTGTCCTTGTGCGCGAAGAGATGTACGAAGAGCTTCCCGTCCGGTTTGAGGAGCGTGGCGACTTTGGCAAGGAGGAGCTCGTAGTTCTTCATGTGCTCGAACAGCTCGATGCTAAGGACGCGGTCGAAAGCGCCTTCCAGCGGGGAGCCGGCGAAGGAGTTAGTGGCGATGTCCGCCGTGACGACTTGCAGGTTGCGGAGACCCTTTTTGCTGGCTTCAGCGTCGATGTATTGCTTTTGCGTTTTCGAATTCGACAGAGCCGTGATTTTGGAATTGGGGAAGATCTCGGCCAGGTACAGACTGAGGGAGCCCCATCCACAGCTTTAGAAATATTAGTCTCACAGTATCTTTTCGAGTGCTGCACAGTCTGCGATGCATACCTACCCAAGATCAAAGATGCTCATCCCATCTTCCAACTGCGCCTTCTCGACATAGCTCTCTAGCATGGCAATCTCCGCCTGCGCCAGCGTCTCAGTACCCTTGGGGTACAAACAACAACTATACTTCATCCGCGGGCCCAGACAAGCCGACAGAACGCCCGTACCGACTTCGTAGTGCTGCTGGTTCGCGGCCGCCGTCTCGATGGCGATGGGCCGGGTCCTCAAGAGCTCGACGTACTTCATCTTGGTGGCATAGGCGTCCGCCAGTGAGGTGGACTTGATGATGTTGATGCGCTCGCGTAGCTGGCCACGTATGCCCTGGCGGAGGACGAATTCGGGGAGATAGCCGCCATCGACCACGGTCTCTATTAGGGCGTCTGTAGCATACAGTCAGTACTGTAGCGGGATCTGGGTTGTTGTCCGTGCTTGACAGACCGTAGTTCATGCTGCCTGTACGACTTGTCGGAGCAGCTGTCAACGTATACTGTGACCGCGAATGTACGAATGTTCGGGTGGGGACTTCAGACGAAATATATATGGGCCTACGTCATTGATATTTTGCATGTGAGCACAACTCAATACCGACGACATTCACAGAACCTTTTTCGGCTGATAGGAATATGAGTTTGGGCAAGATTGGAACGGAAAGGAGTTCGCACCAGCGAAAAGGAAAGAGGAGCTCAAGGCCACGGGCGCCGATCACAAGCCAAAGTGATACCGCGAAGGAATCATGGCGGAACCATCACCATTGAACACGACATCTGCACAACATGATCATACAGATATCTCACTGAACCCGCATATCCTCAACCACAACCTTATACCCCTTCCTCTTCTTCTCCCTCCCCCGAACCCTCTGATTGAACACCCCCACCCACTTCGCCACTCGCGGGAAAACCTGCCTCTCAGCCAAATAACTCACCCCAAACATCCCCACTCCGAGCATCAACACGAAAACGCGGAATCCCTGCGACATCCACGTCAACTGCATGAGATTGTAGAGCCAGGGCGCGGGATCGAAGAGCATGTACGACGTGATCGCCAGATCCACGAGGAGCGTGATGACGAAGGGGAGGTTGTGCGCCATGCTTTGCCGGAAAGGTTTGCCGACTGACAGCACGACGGCGGAGAGGATGTACTGGCAGCAGGACAGCAAGAACAGCGTCGAGTTCTCCGAGTTCGTCGAGTTGCTGTGGCCCTTGTCGAGTACCGGCGGCTGGTACCACGATTGCCGCCGCACAACCAGCCAGCCGATCAGCTGGGTGACGACGCACAGCGCGATCTGTCCGAGCAGAGGGGTGAGGATCTTCCGCGAGACCAAGCTTGCGGTGGGCCGTTTCTTGGAGAGTTCCGGGTATGGCCCGCTCCAGCCCATGAAGATGGCGATGGGGAGGATGAGCAAGAGGTCGATGAAGAGGAATTGGAAGTCCCCCAGGTTGCTGGCCGAGGCGTAGAGGAAGCTGACGGAGGTGAACTGGATGGCGGAGTAGAGGGAAATGTACTTGAAGCAGCTGAAACTCGTCACGAGCGCTGCTCGCCCTTCGCGGATGACTTCCGGCACACAGCTGATGTCGAAGACGCGGGATGTGAAGGGCGCGGCGACGCTGGCTTCTGCCTCGGAGAGCGAGATCCCCACGTCCGCGGCTTTGAGCGCGCCGCAATCGTTCGCGCCATCGCCGCAGAATCCCGCGCAGTAGTCGATACTTTGTAGCTTCTCGACCAGTTCGTGTTTCTCGTCCGGCGACATACGGGCGAACACTTGGCCCACAACAAGCATATTCGCCAGGACTTTCGGTGAGGCGAAGTCCACGATCCAGCGAAAGACATCACCGCTGACAGCCACAGAGTAATTGCGGAGATTCGACACGTCGTAAGGGAGGGAGGAGTCGTGCTCCGCGGGCGGCGGGAGCGGCTTCAGTGTGAGCTCGTCGAGCGTGTAGACCGGATTATCCACGCTCTCCCACACAAGCTTCGAGAGCGGTGTCCGTGCATCTCCCTCAGCAAAATGCGGCACGAAGCAATGTGCTGAGCGATCAATGACGCCGCACTCCCGTGCCACACTGATGGCTGTTAAGATGTTGTCGCCCGTGCACATGACGGTGCGGATGTTCGCCTCGGTCAACTCCTGAATGACCTCCGTAGTCCGCTCCTTCAGCTTGTTCTCAAAGATGATGAAGCCCACGAACTCCAGGTTCGACTCCGCTTCTTCCCGCTTCATCTTCTGCACTTTCAACCAATTCAACTTGAAGATGTGTTTCGTCGCGCACGCAATAACGCGGAAACCACGGTGCGTGTAGTAGGCGAGCAGCTCATCGTAGTCCGACGGGAAGCTCTCGGGCTTGCAAATATCCTTCATCGCCTCCGGTGCACCTTTTACGTAGACATCGCCGCTCTTCTCACCGAACTGCCGCACGATGACGCTAGCGCGGCGAAGCTGTGAAACAAACTCGAAAGATTTCAGCACGCCGAGCTCGATCGGTCGCCGGCTGTTGGGCGAGTGTTCATCCTCGTCGATGTCGAACTCCATGCCCGGCGGCGGACGAGCGACAGAAGGGGTGAGCGACTTGTCCTCCTCGTCTTCGCCGCCTGCAGGTCTCTCAGACCCTTCCTCGAACTGCCAGC
>NAJQ01000547.1:9316-20192 GCA_005059865.1 Friedmanniomyces simplex
TGGGGTCGCTGATGCCAGCCCTGCTGACATCGAGCTTGTCAATGATTCAGTGGACGCCACGTCATCAAAGCCGGTCGCTCGGCACGCCGCAAACGGAGGAGACCTCAAAGTGAGCGAAGGAACAGAGGTGGTCCAAGATAACGGCATCGGCCCAGCTGCAGAGCCCGCGGAAGGTGTAGACCTGAATTCTGGCGTCGACGACACGTCCTCTTCAGTGAGCACCACACCAGCACCGAAAGCGCGCGCCGGAGAGCGACCTTCACCTGGCTGGAGGGTGGGCAAAGATCCTTGGCTGTCACCTGGGACGGAGGAGGACGGGGAAGAGCATGGGGGGGAGGCTGTGATGGCATCGATACTAGTTCGTGCGTCGACTGCTGTGTTCGACGGTAGGGTTGAGGCAGAGCAGGAGAAGGGGAATGAAGATGAGGAGGTACCGTTGCGGCGCGAGGACGAGACGGTCGCGGCAGGGCACGAAGGATCTACGGCCGAGCATGCCGGTGAGATGGCACAAGGTGTTGATGTGATAGCACCAGATCGGGAAGCGTCCGCCGTCGCACCTGATGAGCAACAATGCATCGCGGCCGACGAGCAGACACCCAGTCCTCCCCAGGTTGATAGAAGAGGCGACGAGGTAAAGACGCCAGATCAGCACAGGCCAGCAGTCCCAACCGAGCAAGAACTACCCGCACAATACAAGCCCACGGCCAGTAATGCACAAGTCGACGAGCCATCAGCACCAGATCAGAACGAAGCAACGGCTCTCCCGGACCTTCCACCACTGGCAAGAGGCGAGCAGTCTCGTCTGGACCAGAAGATCACAGACGGGGCCCTGCACTCTCCACAGCGCGACCCAGCAGAAGACCATGCCCAAGAAGATGGCAGTGAGTGGGAAGACCTATCGCACTCGGCACCCATTGCTCCGACGGCTTCAGCACCCAAAGCTCGCGCTGCCCACCGCCGGCGGCACACTAGAGGCACAGTCCGAATCGCAGGAAGACGAGCAGCAGCAGCAGCAGCAGCGCAAATGCGACCACAGCAGAGTGCTCGAAAACAGGCGCGGAACCATCATCAGGGGGAGGAGATGCGGGCGTACGCGGCAGATTTCGTGGCGATGGTTTGCTGGCTGGTGGGGTTGGGGGTGGTGTATGCGCTGTGCTGGGAGTCGGGGAACGGTTGAGGGAGTGGTCGGTCGTTCGTTGGGGGGGTGGTGGTGGTGGGGAGGAGGTGGGGGAGGGATGGGGAGATGGGGAGATGGGTGGGAGATGGTCAATTACTTGCTTGTTGAGGGGGGAGTTGCGTCTCTCTACGGAGACAGAGAGATGTGGAAGGGGAAGTGCTGAAGGGGATGCGTGCGGCGGATAGTATTGCGTGGGCACTTACGACTCCATGGAGACGCGGCCCAGTGATGTAAGGCTAGGTTGGTCAACAGTGGCGGACATTGTTGTGGTAAACGCCGTTGTTTCCTGTCATCCCCGACATCAGTACTCGCCGCGTGTGCTGGAGGCCTACCAACTGTACGTGTTCGACAGCATGCGTGCCTTCCTTTTCTACATTTACCTTACCGTACATGTAACACTGATGATGATGGTGCATGTGGTGGACGGGTGAAGTGAAGTGGAAGTGACGTTCCCGTTTCAGCCCCGCTTCCAGCCAAGCGTGAAACGGATTCCCCACACGCCACGCGCGCCATCGTGGCGCAGATCAGTCAGGGACGCGTTTCGAGGGTGCAGCAGCATCATCATATCCATGCGACCGAACATTCGACCTGTCTCTCCTCTCGACATCACATACATAGCTGGCATCATCGCGGTCGCGTATTTTCGCCGAACACAGCACCACTTCCCGCGATCCGAAGCGACCAAGGCGACCGCTTTCACGAGCATTTACTGCATTGCTACCCATCTCACAAGATATCCGAAAGAGGAAGGGCAAACTGGTCGCAAGGAGACACCACCGTCACGACCATGGCGACACTCCTCTGGCAGCGCGACCTGGCCTCGGAAGCCGCCGGCGTCAAGACCACCTTCTCCTCCTGGGACAGCTGCATGACGAAAGCCTACTGCAAATGGCCCGTCATCGTCGCCATCATCCTCGCCTCTCTCATCGCCCTCTCCCTGCTCTGGTGCCTCTTCCGCTGTCTGTGCTGCGGCGCCGAGTGCTGCTGCGGCTGCCTGGCCTGCTGTAATGCCTGCTGTCCTTCACCGCGGCGAGGGGGAAGCAAGCGCAACAATGACAATGATGGGTACTACCAACAGCCGCCTCCGCAGCCCGTAATCCAACCATACCCGCAGTATCAGAGTGCCCCGCCGCCGATGTATGCCGCAGCGGGAGGATACCGAGGCGCGCAGCCACCGCAGACAGCGACGTTCGATGCGCCAGGGCACAATAAATACAACGAGGATGCCCTACCTCCCATGCCAAGCTGGGACAACGCAACCAGCAAGCACATCGAAGACGACGACGTGGAGCTGGAGAAACTCGACCACCCTCAGGCACAGCAACAACAGAGCCTACTCCAACACCAAGACGACACAGATCCGTACAACTACTACCAGCAGCAGCCGCAACAGCAAGCCGCGGCCGCAGCAGCAGCAGCAGGTGATCTAGGCACCATGCACGCGACCCCCTACCACGACTACGACCAACACCGCCAATACGCCGCTTCCCCTATCTCGACAACAGCAAGGAATTCAGCATACCCGCCCACCTACCACACGAGTCCGACATCGCCGATGTACGCGCCCCCACACCAGCAGCAGCAGCAGCAATGGGGTACTGGAAGTGGAAACGGCGGGGGCTACGCGCCCAGCGCTGCACCTTCCTATCACACTACCGCGCAGCAGCCGGGTTTCATGATGAGCCCGCCACCGCCCTCGCAGCCGCAAAGCGCGGGAGTGAGTCGGAAACCGGTGCAAGGGTCTTGGCGGGATGTCTAATCCTGTTTCGGATTTCTTTTCAATGGGCGTTTGGATCGTGGGACGGCGGTGGGAGCGGACTCGGGACTTGGGAGGGGAAGGGCATAGCGATGGCGTTTGGGAGGGATCTGGCTGCGCTGAAGCCGGGGGAGGGGGGGTGGGGTGTACCTGTAGGTCGCGCATACCTTTTGCACCGAAGCTGCTGAAGACGAAATGTCACTGTTTCGCACACGCATCCATGGCCGTTCAACGCTACATGCCTGTATGCCTCCAAGCCCTGCTTGAAATTTTCTAGCGAGCTCCGATCAAGCGGCTTCCAACTCCTTCAGTAGGGAAGGCGGCAAGAGGGAGGAGGGATGCAAGACCCGAAAAAGGGGATGCAAGACTGCGACGCTTTCGCTTTCTACCCACGCACCAAAATCGCCTACGGGGGCGCCTCATGGGCCGCTCTCATCCGGCCGTTCGTTACTGTCCCTTTTTTTACCCTCTTCGCCTCATCCGGTCTTGGACCCTCATCTTCACTCACTTCATCTCATCTCATCTGCTATAGGACTTCCACCTTCACTCCTCGCACCTCATCTTCCATCTCAGCTGGTCTTCGGCTTTCGTCTTCACTCATTTCAACCTCGTCATACACTTCGTCCGATCTGCATGGCTTTGCGTCTCACTTATATTCCATCTGATCTCTCGCTCTGCTTCACTCTTCCGTCCTCACTTGCGGATGTGGCTTGGCGAGTGCGCTAGCAGTGTGTCGTCTGCAAAGTATAAAGTCCTCTCTTCTTCTCGTCTTCTCTCCTCTCTTCAACAACACAACAGCAACGACAACGACAACGACCACAACAACAACAACAAGAACAATAACGACACCGACACCGAAAGCAAACCCAAACATCCAGATCCCCCAACCCAACCCAAAGACCCCTTTATAACCCCAACCTCAATCAACCTGAGAGAGAGAGAGAGAGAGAGAGAAAAAGAGAGACCCCCCATGCCCAACCCCACCCTCCGCTCCCTCCTCCAAAACCTGGATCTAAAGTCTTCCCTCTCCCGCCTGACAGTCTCAGCTCTGCAGAAGCGACTGGAGAAAGCGAAGGGCGAGGGGGCGCGGTGGATGAGTGTGGGGAGTAAGGACTATTCTTTTGAGATGGTCGAGGGGTTGTTGGGGGAGGCTGGGGTGGCGATGGGGGAGGAAAGGGGGGAAGGGGAGAGTGTGCAGCAAGTGCAAGGGTCGCTGTCTGTGGATGGAGGCGACAGCACGGCCCACAGTGATGACCCATCCCGCAAGACTCCGTCAACTGCCGCAAAGACGACGCCAAAGCAAGCAACTGGAACGAAACGCAAGCGACCAGATCCGCAGAAGGTCTCGGACCTTGCCGAGAAGAGGTCCCAGATGCTCGACGACGGGGATATGTCTCTGTCGGAACCGATCTTGTACACCGACGCGGATGAGTTTGAGAAGTTTCGGGAAGAGCTGGTGCTTATCAATGCGACGCACAGGCGCGTCAAGGCCAGGACGAGTAAAGAGGCCGCTGCTGGAAAAGCGCAAAAGCCGGCGGGAACGGAGAAGGCAGCAGTTGAGGTGAGGGCAAGGAGCAAGGAGAGCGAGTCCACGGCAGAAATTGGAGTTCGGGAGCCCAACAAGTCTTCAGGAGCCGGTCAGGGTGATAGCAACGATCAAGGATGGATTGAGGATCTAATCAACCAGGATGAGTTCGCGGACAAGAACTGTACGACCTACTGGACAGGTCGCTCGGACGTCCTTACGGACGAGCAGAAGGAAAAGCTCAAAGATAACGCACATGAATCGTCCACTATCAACAAAGCTGACCCATCCCGCAGAGCTCGAGCAAAAGAACCACCCCCGATACCTCTACCACGTGCACTCAGCCAAAGGCCAACGCGCCACCCGCGGCCGCGCCGCCACCTCCCAAATCGCCCCCGCGGCCCACGTCGACCACAAACCCCTCCATGCCAGCCTCTACGCCTTTCCCACCCTCCACGAACTCATCCACAACTTCGGCCAGCGCATCCTGTGGATCATCAGCAAAGCCGACCAATTCACCTCCTACACCACCTCCCTGCTCTTCGCCTTCGTGCACGCGCTCGGCCGCCGGACGCGGGGGGAGACGGGGATCACGATCTCCGTCGTCGATACCTGGGCCGCGAAGACCACCGCAGGTGAAGCGGCGAGGTTCTACTATGTCCCCCGACTCCTGGAGATCCTGAGCGTGCGGGAGTGGAACGGCTGGACGTCGATACCGTTCAATAAATTGAATTCGCCGTGGTATACGCACGAGTACGTCGCGCACGGCGTGGTCAAGCTCGAGGAGGTAGCGTGTCGACAAGTGCCCTTTGAGACGCTCGTGCAGCGGGGATTGTTCGCGTTTGCTCCGGGGTTGTATGACGAGGGGTTGGAGCATGAGATGAGGAAATTGTATCATCGGTGCTTGCAGTTGCGGTTTCGGTGGTATAACCCTGACGCGGCGGGGATTCTGACGAAGCTGGCGAAGAGGAGGGCGAAGAGGGCGGAGAGGATGGAGGAGTTGACGCAGGCCGAGGAGTTGGCGTTGACGGCAGACGATGGGTCCACTTCGACGAACGAGATGGCGGTGGCGATCGCTGCCACCACATCCTCTAAGGCTGTGAGGATCCCCGCCACTCCACCCCGCGAGCCCAAAACCTTTGACCTGGCCTATCTCAATCAAGCCGCGACGTTGGCCCGCCTCTTACAACCCGACGCCGCACTGCATCACGACGAAGACGACCTCGAGGACCGCGACCACCTTCCCATCAACCTCCAGATCTTCCTCGATCTCATCGGCCTATCCCGGCGCCAGAAGCACGACAAACTCTTCATCGAGTACATCAAAACGCACTTCACCGGTAAAACCACCCCCATCCCTCCCCCCCAATTAAAATGAAGCAAGCTATCCCACCTGCCCCCGAGAACTTTCTGACTTTTGTTCTCTAGCGAACGACATCCACCCCCTCCTCCACAGCAACATAACCCACCTCCCCTCCAACCTCCCCGAGACGATGCAATCCCTCGACCGCCTGCGCGAGGCCTGCACCGCGTTCGGCATGCCGGGGCCACCGGGGGGCAATGAGGTGGCGATGGTGGATAGGAATTTCGATATGGAGGGGGTGTGGCGGGGGCAAATTGGGAAGATTACTTCGCCGAAACCGAAGAACAAGGAGGGAGAGGGGAAGAAAAAGATGGCGGTGAGGGTAGGGGTGCAAGCTGGGGGGGTGGGGGAGGAGGAGGATATTGCTGCTGCTGCTGCGGTTGAAGAAGGGGGTAGTGAGGAATCTACTGCTGTGGGAGCCGAGGGTGGTGAAGAAGCGTATGGGGTTGATGTGATCGAGGACGAAGCCAGCATTCGGGTTTCTGGAGAGGAGGCGGAGCTCGCGTTGGCTCTCGACCTCTAGTTGCTTTCGAAGTTCATCAGCAGAGGGACGCCCGGAAGAAAGTGGCAGGGTGGGTTTATCGCTGGAGCCAGCTCGAAAGAGGTGCGTAACGCGAAGCATGATACGCGGCGCAGCGTGGAGCAGGAGGGCAAGCAAAGAAAGTTCCGACTTTCTGGTAAAGCAAGAGATGGGGTCTTTCCGGAAGTATCGGACGGGCAAACCGCCCAGCAGGAGAGGTCGTACAGGCAGGCAGCTAAGCGTGGGTGCTATCAACACGTACGGTCGAGACGGACGAGCATATTTGAAGAGTGCTCGGATCCAGAAGGAGGCCTCCAAATCAGCAGAGCATCAAGGTGATGATGTAACATAGTCAAAGCAAGACAATACGGGAATACCTCTCGAGGACTCCACGTCGTACTGTAGCGTTGTGGCCGGGGAGAGGACTGAACGTGCAAAGACCTTTCAAGCTAGTACCACCTACCATCCTCAAGTGACGCCCGTAAAGATATATATACCCGCTCATGAGTAGGTACACGGATGCCGCCGCGTCATGGTACGCTCTCGACTCCGCTAACTCGGTCGGGCCGGGACTTGCTCTGACCAGAGCTCCATCTCTGGCCTTCCCTCTCCGCCTCCCCTCTCCCCTCTCCCACGCCCGTGTTACTGCTCATGGCGAGAGCTTCGGGGACGAGGGTGGAGGCTCCAGACACCTACGAGCATCCTCCGATCCTCAGCCTGCCTACCTGCTTGCTAGTCTTCCCCTCGCAGCTCAGCACCCGCACCCGCACCCACCCATGATGACTCTCCACCCCAGCACCCGCGCCCACCCTCACCCACCCCCATCCTCCTCCCTCCCAAACAACCACCTCCCATCACTCACTGATCCTCCGGAATGCCCTCATACTCAGCATACCCCAACGCCAGATTCATATTCTGCAAACACTGCGTCGCAGCCCCCTTCAACAGATTATCAATCGTCACATTAACCACCACCCTCTTCCCGCCCGAATGCACCGCGAACCCCCCAATCTCCACCCCGTGCTTGCCCGCAATCTGCTTCACACTCGGGCTCTCCCCCCGGATCGTGACCAGTCGCTCGCCATGGTAGCGATCCTGGTATAGATTCCGCACATCGCGGGAAGCCATTTGTTGGGCCAAGGGCAGGGAGATGGTATGGTGGATGCCCGCGAACCAGACGGCGACGTGCGGGATGAAGGCCACTTCCGTGCCGAGCTGGGCGGAGATTTCGCGCTCGTGGATGTGGTCGGTGAGGGAGTAGGGGATGATGTTGTTGGTCAAATTGTCGACGTCATTCTTGGGGGAGGGCTTGGTGCCGGCGCCGGAGTAGCCGGAGACGCCGAAGATGGTTGGGTGGGCGGGCTGGGGCGCGAGGTGGGGGAGGAGAGGAGCAATGCCGAGTTGGGCGGCGGTGGCGTAGCAGCCCGGGTTTGAGATGCGTGTGGCGGAGGCAATCTTGCCGCGTTGGACCAGCTCCGGGAGGCCGTACGTCCATTGCGGGTCGAAGCGGTAGTCGGCTGAGAGGTCGATGACGACGGCGTCTTTGTGTCCGCTCTCATCCAGAGCATCGACGAAAGGCTTGCAGACGCCATTTGGTAGCGCCATGACCCAGCAGTCGATCTCTTTCCGCTCTGCCATACGCCGGACGTCATCCGGAGAGAGGTTCTCGTAGATGATCTCCTTCTTGTTGTAGCCCTTCAGCTTCTTGCCGGCGAGCTCACGTGATGAGACGTGGCAGAGGTCCATGTTGGGATGTCTGTTCAGCAGGTCGATGAGGGCTTGTCCAGTATAACCACGGGCACCAATGAGAGCGATCTTGGACGGGTAGTCTTTCTCGCTGTTCTTGATGCCAAGAGGTGGATTGGGGTTGGTAGTGGCGTAGCCTCGTCGCGATCCTGCTTCCAAAACTGCAGAGGTGACGCTCGGCCGCTTCAGCGTGTCTGGTACTCGTCGAGAACGCCCGGGCTTGCTGCTGTTGGGCACCGGGTCTATTGCCCATCAAGGTCGCGGCACCAGCTCGGATCCTCTCAGCCGCAGCCGCAGCCCGATGCAACTGGCTCTCCAAGTTGACATCGCCGAACATCTGCCTCCCGTGCTGCACGAACTCAGACATGAGCTCTCGGACCTCTTCCGGAGATTCGATGCCGTACCAGAACAGCACTTCGCCCTTCTTGGCGATACTGCCGTCCGCCTTCTCACTGAACCACGTCAGACTTTCATCGTCTTGCTTCACAGTCCACGCAAGCTTGGGGAAGTCCCGCTTGAGGCTCTGGAAGACATTGTCTGCTATGTTGCTCAACCACGCTGATCGGGTCATGGTAAGGGTAGATAGATGGGCGAGCTGAATGCTGGACTCGCCGGTCGGCGGGAGCACAATCGCAAGAGCTTCCATATTCTCATCAAAGTACGCACGGAAGGTGCTAGACTTCAACGTATCGAGGTACCTATCGACCACCGCAGCCGAGTCGAGACCTTCACGGTTGCGTACGAGCGCCTGTTTGAGCATCGTCGGGCTGATTGCTTCGAATTCGGTCAGGGAAGATGCTTGGTGGAGCTTCGTGCCTCGTCTGATCAGTGTACCCGCTCCGGAATGCGTGAATAGCTCTCGCTCAAGGCTCTCGGGATGGATGATGGCCACAGACGAAGACCTCGGCAGATCATCAAGCAGCGTCTTGATGTCCCGGATCTTGCTCCTCGTGCCGTGGATCACCCAAGGCTTCTTCATGTACTCCTCGTACTCCTCGTCCAAGTTGATCGCCTCGACCAGCTTGCCGGTCTCCTTATCGTGAATACCACCCTTCTCGGAAAGGTAAACAATCTTCAGCGGAACCAGTGCTCTCGCAAGCTCCGCCGCAGCTTTATCCGCGTTGACGTTCAACACCTGTCCGTCCTCGCTCTCCGCCATGCACGTGAGCACCGGAATATACCCGTCCGCGATGGCCGCCTTGATCGAGCCAACATTGACCTGATTGACCTCGCCGACGAACTGAAAGGTCTCCTTATCTTTATAGTCCGCCATGAGCACACCCGACGTTATCGGCCGCGCCCGCACGCCCCACGACTCCAGCGCCTCGACCACCTTAAGGTTCTCCTCGAGAAAGAGCTTCCGCGCAATGCCCAGCGTCTTGCCGTCCGTGATCCGGATGCCTTCCTGATACTTTGGCTCCACGCCAGCCTCCTCCAGCAAGCGGTTTAACTGCGGGCCTGCTCCATGGATAATGACTGGGAACAAGCCCATCTGGTTGAGATTGCGGAGGGAGGCGCATAGCTGGTCGATGTAGTCGGTCAGGATTGCTCCACCGACCTTGATCACTGCGAATTGCTGACTGGAGACAGAGGTGAACTGGGCCAGGTACTGCTGCACCTCGCGCTTGCTGGCGATGTTGTTGAGGACGTTGATGACGGCGGAGCGGGCGGAGCCATCGTCGTAGCGGGAGGAGGCGAAGGCGCGGACATGTCGTCGCTTGGCTTTTACCGGCGGGAGGGGGGAGGTACGCTGCACCAGCGCGGTGCTGGCCTGGGTATATGGTGCTGTCCGGGTGACTGAGCGGGCAGCGACTTGCCGCGCCAGCGGTCGACTGAGTGCTTGCATGGTGTGGGAAGGATGTCGTCAACACATGCGGCAGCTTTGGAACGACCAGCTATAGCAGGGAGGAGGAGAAGGCAGTCAGTCGGGTGTATATCATTGTTTGGTAGAAGAAGGAAAATGTTCGCAAAGTGAGCTTCATGAGCCAATCGCCAATCCGTTATCGCTTCGCTTCGCCAAGACAATTGAGGGTCCTCGCGCAAGTCCTTCACTTTCTCCTCCCCTGCCTCCAGTTGCCTCCTGTATGTCATATGCAAGCACTCTTTTTCTGCAAAACCCCATCAACAACATGCTACACGCGATGTCCTGCTGGTGCCTTGAGTTCTCTGCGAGGAGAGACTGACATGGAGACTGACATGAAATGAGACTATCGGAACCGGCAGGCACAGGGATAAACAAAAAAAATGTATCCGCATCTGAAGGCTTTCACATGCTTGGTAGGAATCTCCGTAAGTCTCGTAGAGCAGCCATTCGAGCGTCCATATCCGGTCAAAGGGACAGCGATTCCGCAGACCTCACTGCAATCTTCGATGATCTTGCACTGCCACATGAGTGTATGGTGTTTGTACCCTTTGGGATTGACCATCCATTGAGTCTCCGCAAATCATATGCCATCACTTCTCCGTAGCTAAGAAGAGCGAGTATAGAAAGCTGGGCTCAATTACATTCCATTTACACTCACTTCCATACTACATTATAGCAAGCATCCCCGTCTTACCATGACAACCAACATACTCAAAGAACTGTTGTTCCGGCTCCAAAACCAACACCTCGTGAAACAAGCGCAACGACACATTCCCCTGTAACTCCCCCGCGTACTTCAGGAAACCGCCGAAGATGTCGAGGTGTGTCTTGTGGTGCTTGCTCCACCCTTCCAGCGAGCTGAGGTCGTCGAAGTAGGCGAGGCCGAAGGTTTTGTCGGTATCGGGTGAGTTGCCCGTCTGCGGGT
>NAJQ01000548.1:0-10566 GCA_005059865.1 Friedmanniomyces simplex
GGCTCAGAAGGTCTTACAGTCCGATTCTTCAAGGACTCCGAGAGCAACCTGCCTCAGGTCCGTGAGCATGGCGATGTGGTGCTCTTGCGCAGCATCAAGATGCTCCCAGTCAACGGGGTCCCCATGGCAGTTTGCAATTACCAAACAAGGACCCAAGTCTTCCCAGCTGCCTCGATCCCGAACCCAAGTTACAGCATCGCATACCAAGGGACAAACCGTTTACAGTCCCTCGGTGCTCCGGCCGATATCGACAAGCTTTCACTGGCTGAGCAAGCGTATGTCATCCAGCTTAAAGCCGAGCTACGGCAACTGGAGGCCAAATTCGCCAATCCTTTGGCGGAGGCCGTCGGCAAGAAGCGTGATGCTGCACCGGTAGGCAATGCTGGCCCACCAGAGAAGAAAGCGCGACGTTCCACGTTCGGCAAGAAGTTCCAACTTGTGTGTGAGACCCGCCATCTCAAATTTGCGGACTTGTGCGTGCAAGTGGTCAAGAAGTACTCCAGCCAATTCGGCACGTGCGATCTCTATGTCACGGACTACACGGAGAATCGCGATATCTGGTACTATGCGCCACCTGAGGAACAAGACGGGAAGGAGAGAGATGGGGATGACTATGGCTACAGCAAGCAGCCTAAGAGAGCTTGGCCTGGTCCATATGGCTGGCTCGTACTCAAGGTCAACGTCAAAGATCCCCATGGGCAATTAGTGAACACCAAAGTGGACGAAGGCGACTTTGTCCTACTGCGGAACGTCAAGATGAAAATCATGGCGGAAGGCGCGAAGCTGGAGGGCGACATGTGGCGAGACAATGACAATCCATCGAAGATCAATGTTGTCAAGCTACTCAACCAAGACAAACCGGAGATACAGGAGCTAATTACCCGGAAAGAAAAGTACTGGGCCAAACGCCTCGCGCAGCATCCGCCACAACCGAACGAGTCGACGAAGCCAAGCAAATCGGAGAAAAAGCGACAGAAGAAACAGAAACAGCAAGAAGAACGAGCGAAAACCGCGGCTGATGCTGCGCGAGTCGCAGAACGCAATAAACACGTCCGATGCAGCAACGAGGAAGCCTTACTTATGAGCGTGAAGGACATCCTGGACCTGGACAATGCGCGCCACACCAACACACTGCCGAACGGCACCAGCTACATCTTGCCCTTCGTCAACACGCAGTACCGCACCAAAGCCCACGTGGTTGATTACGAGCCGAAATCCCTCGGAGACTTCGCCGTCCCTCCCATCCCCGACTGCAACGAGGAGCCCTCCCCAATCGACGCCATGGAATGGGACGTCTCGCAGAAATACGAATGGTACTTCTCCCTCTGCCTCGAGGACCCTTCCCCTGCAAAGGCCCGGACGCCAGCGCATGCAGATACCGTGAAACCGCGAATGTGGGTCCACGTGCGCCACGAAGACGCCCAGTTCCTCTTCGGCAACGACATGGATGACCCGCAGGATTTACGCACCAGCCCGCATTTGCTGGCGAAGCTGAGGGAGAAGTTGTGTATACTGTGGGGGAATCTGGAGGAAAAGGGAGGGGAAGGTGAGGGGGTGGCGAGTAATCGGCCGTTTGAGTGCTGTGTTCAGGAGTATGGGATTGAGCTCGAGGAGGAGGACCCGGAGAGGGCGAGGGTGCCGTTTGGGTATAAGAAGTTGTTTAGGTTATTTGGGGCTACTATTCTGTAGGTTCACGATCTCAACCGGCACATGTACTCCATTCATGGCGCAATTGGGCGCATGAAGACCTTCGCTATGCGCCACCTTGGAGTGACAGCGGTTTGATGTGGTTGTCAATCGCCCATCTTGCAGAGGCTACTCGTATCCGAACAGTCCAAAAAACCTGCCAACGTCTGACTTCCGAAAGTCATATTACCAAGCCTTTTCAGAAATCTAAAAACCGCGCCGCAACGGCCCGCTCTCGTGGCACCCGACGCTAGCGAAGATCCGCACCAGACACTTCAAGATTTCGGAGAATTGTTCACGAACTCCCCATGCCAGTGCAAGATATCGCTACCTACCAAATACCATCCCAAATATCATTCATGTCACGCAAACGCCCAGCCTCGGAAATTGATCGTACGCCCCTCCTCCGGCCCCGCCGCATCAACCCTAAGCGCACCAAGACCTCACCATCCGACGACAATGACCATAGCGACGGCGACAGCAGTGCACCCTCTTCCGGCTCGGTATCCGTCGCCTCGGCGTTGGAGAGTAGTCTCCCCACCTCTCCGCAGCAGCACGGGAGGAACAGTAGTATGAGTTCGTTGGCATCTAGCACCCACCACCACAACGACGAGGAGGAGGATGAGGATGGAGAGGCGGAGAGCAGTCTATCCAGCTCCAGCGAGGAAGAAAGCTCCGATGAAGAGGAAGGTTCGGATGGGGTCATGACACACATCGGCGGACCCCAAAAACCCGCGATTGTTCCAAAGGGGAAGGACGCGCTACTAGGCGGCGCGCACGAGCTCAGCGCGCGGATCTCCGCCCTGTTGCCGCGGCTGGCGGCGGCTAATAGCGCGTTGTTGGACGCTGCAGGAGGAGGAGGAGGAGGAGGAGGAGGAGGAGGAGGAGAAAAGAGGGGCCATAATCTGGAGGAGGTGGAGGAGGGGGAGGGGTATATTGAGATGGATCTCGGGCTTGGGGTGCTGGAGGAGAGGAAGGAGGGTGATGGTGGTGGAGATAGTGGGTCGAGTAGTGATGAGGTGAGCGAAGAGGGTGGGGAGCAAGACGGGGTTGAGGATGTGCCTGTGTCTTCGGGTGCTGTTGATTTAGGGCGGGGCGAGGGGGATACTAACATCCTGCGCAAGCTGATGGGCCAGAGGAAGCCCGGGCGCAAAGCTGTCGTGCAGGCTCTGGACTGAGGTATGCCGGCGACCAAATAGTGGTGTTGTTGGCTCGCCTAGTTTTAAGATCTGCTGGGCATGGCTGAGATGATGTGGAGATACCCAGATGTGTGGCCCAAATGTAGCTTGCTAGCGAGTCAATGTACTGATGTTCATATTGACTGAAGACACTGCAGACATCCGTTCGGTCACGGTCCCGTCGGCCTAATTCTGTAGCACTTCGTATTGAGCAGACACAACCTCTCCCGAAAAGAGCTCATAACACAGCATGCGATACTGATCCGTTTCGGACACGGGCCGATCGCCGTACCAGACTGATACCAACACAATCACTTGAAATGGTACTCACTTAAAGCACTTGGGCTTGACGAACGGACACCCGCGACTTGTATACGTTGACCTTCGAGTGGAGTAGAGCTATACTGTTGTACCGAGCTAAACACATGACCTCCCAGCCGTAAGAGTGAAGCTTTCCCGGGCAGCCAGCTCACCACGCCGTCGCACGGTAGCGCGCCCGCCCGCTATCCAACCGAAGCCCATCGGTTCCCTCTTGACGGCAGCCTCGTTCTGCAGGACCCTTTCACACACCGCCTCTGGCCCGAATCGTGCACCCGTACTGCCTCGTTCCTTACAGTCTTCTGGCTTCCCGTGCCTCGCGCCACCCTAGCAACAGCTGGTCGGCACGCGTACTGCTTCGATTGGCACAACCACGTAGTTCAGCTTACGCCTTTTGCGCGCTTGCAAGAACACACACACCGTTAGCCTTGGAAACGATACCCACCGCCAAAGGGAGCGGATTGAGGGGTCTGGGGATGCGGCATATAGCCACCTGGAGCTTGCGCAGGCCCGCCATAGCCACCTGGGGTCTGCGTAGGCCCGCCGTAACCTCCCGCGCTCTGCGGCGGCATGCCGCTTGGTGGCCAGCTACCGGGCGGTGGATGCATGCTCTGCGGTGTCATTTGCGGGTTGGCCCAGCTGCCGGGACTCGGGTGCTGGCCGAAATGACCGACTGGAGTGGCGACTGCTAGGAAAATATCAGCGATATAGCACATATACCTATGTAGGACTGGTGGGCATACCTTGCGGTGACATCGGGTTCGGCTGGGCATACTGCGGGAAGAACGCTTGCGGTGGCTGCGGGTATGCTGACTGAGGTTGAGCCGGAAGGGAGGGTGAGTAACCACCTTCAAGCTGGCCAGTCGGCGGACGGTCCTTGCCCCAGCTGCACTTGAGCGGTCGGCCGTTGATGTTGTAACCGCTGAGCTGGCAGATAGCCATCGCAGCGTTCTCGTGCGTGTCCATCTTGACGAAAGCGAAGCCGCGATCAGACTGGAAGCGTGACTCGGTGACGTAGCCGAAGTTCTGGAAGAGTGGAACGATGTCGTTTTGAGTGGTGTATGGGGTAAGGTTCCCGACATAGCAGGTGGTCTGCCACTGCGGAGTCTGCTGAGCAATCATCTCAAAGGACTGCGCGCCCTGCGTCGGGAAGCTGTGGTGCCCGTACGGTGTGGTCGGCGTCATGCCCATCTGCGCAAGAGCCTGTTGTTGAGTGAACGACGGCTGGCCCTTCTGGTTGGCCCAATTGCAGCGAATGGCACGAGACCCGAGCCACTCGCCGTCCATGGAGCTGAGTGCCTTCTCTGCGTCGGCGCGGTCACGGAAAGCGACGAAGCCGTATCCACGAGAGCGTCCTGTCTTCATGTCCCACATGACACGGGCCTCGGACACTACACCAAAGGCGGAGAAAGCTTGTAGGAGGACTTCGTCATTGACCTCATTCGACAGGTCGCCGACAAAGATGTGGAAGTGATTCGAGGTATCTTCCTTCGAGGTGGTGTTGGACTGGTAGGCCCAGTTGACGCGGATCTCCTGCTGGTGGACGCGACGGCCGTTGAGGGTTTGCATGGCGCGCTCGGCACACTGAGGGTCGTCGTATTCCACGAAGCCGTAGTTGTAGCCTTTTGATTGGAACTGCTTGTTTGTCAGCTTGGTTGTTCGCGTTGTTTGCGTGCAGTACCCGGTAAACCTTGCGAGCGGCGCATCCTCCCGCACGCATGTAGGTCATGCAAGCAATCGCATTAAGGGTACGAGGGAGTGGACTCACGTTCTTGTCCGGGATGATCTTGACGCTCTGCACGTGACCCGTAGTCTCGAATATTTGCTTCAACACATCCTCCGTGACTCTCGGGTCCAGTCCACCAACATAGAGCGCCCTCTTGTTCGGCTCCGGGGCTACGCGCCTAGCCGACGCGGCCTGCTGAGCGGCCTGTTGCGCACCCAGTGCGTTGGCGCTAAGCGGAGACAGGATGGCGCTGCTTGGCGGAAGGGAGCTGAGAGCCGCCATGACATTGCTGGTGTTGTGCGGGATGCTGAGCGGTGGCACGGAAGGCGGCGGCATGTGAGCCTGAGCGCCATTGTCGTAGCCCGCCTGTCCCATGCCGGTGTTGGTCACGGGCATGGACAGCGCAGTGGGTGCGGAAGTTGCGGTGTCCGCCATGGTTGTAAGCGAGGAGAGGTAGGATAGGAGAGTGACGACGTAGAAAGTAGGCGAGAGAGACCTGCCGTATCTGTGACGGACGGTTTAGTGGGCGCCGCGGCGGTAGTAGTAGTGTGTCGATCAAGCGAAGCGCACCGAGTATGAGGAAATCCCGCTGAACAACGTGTGCGTGAAGGAATCCCGTGTCAGATCGCTAGAAGTCGCTGAAGATCCGGTACGACGACGAGCAAGGAAAGCCGCATACAAAGGAGACGCTGGAAGAGGATCGAGGAAAGGGCGGCGAGGTCGAGCCTCTGTGTTGGCAACTTGAACACAATAGGCGCGTGGTCGAAGGAGAGATGAAGATGGAGAAGTGCGCGAGCGGAGAGGGAAACAAGGCTGGCGGGCCGCTTGACACAACGCTAAGACCGAGCCGCGCCGTGCCGTATGCTAGCGCTGGGCCTCCGACTTCAGCCTCCCTCTCCCCATCAAGTCCATCAATTCGAGGACGACAACAACATCGACATGGGGGTGCTGAACATCTGTTGACCCACGACAAGACTCACGAGTCCACCTGAACGATAGAAGACGCTCAATAGATATACCGGTTCGTTGGATAGCGACAAATGTCGTCCCTTGAGCACACGCAGGCCATAGACCAGCTGCAAAACGAGGTCAATCGGACTGTAGGTCTCGTATTCCAGCTCCCCATAATGCAGAGATTAATATTGCATAGCTCGAGAATATCGGTCATCTCTTCAAGGCAGCGTATAATGACAGTAGATCGGCCACGGCTGTGCGAGCCTCCCAATTGAAAGCGTACCTTCCGAAGTCGATCAACAGCTTTCACGACGGTCTAGACTGTCTCGAGGATGAGCTCGTAGGACATCCGTTTCTTCCCTTGTGATTCGTCACTGACAGAAAAATAGCAACTGGCCAAGGCGGTGATGCGCCGAGACCTTGCCATATGTCGGGAGCGTTCAGGTCAAGAAGCGCCGTCGCTAGTGGGGCCTGTAGCCACTGTGGAGCTGGTCCCCGGAAGCAATGGAGATTCAAAGGCAGTAGAAGTCGAGTCAACGCCGGTCAATGCTGAATTTAGCACCGACGTCGAGATGCAAGACCCGGAACCTGCAGCACCGGAGACCCACAAGGAGCCACCAGTGGAAATACGACCGGAGAAGGCCGACAGTGAGGAAGCTCGGCCTAGCACCATCAAGGCACTGGCTCGGCAATCTCCCGACAAGAAGTCTCCTCCTGACAACGTAAACGCCGACTTCAAGACATCCGTTGACGAGAGACTCAAAGTCGACACTTCCACGGAGCATCCCAGTCAGCCAAAGGATCCTCGACATGACCACGCAGACACCGACAATAAGCCGCCCGACACCGCCACCATCAGCGAAGGTCAGGACCTGGAGTCCCTCTTCAACGACCCAATCTCCGCCGGCGGCAGCGGCGACACCACGACCGGCCCCGCCACCGGCACCGGCACAGGTGAAGACCCCAACGACCCCAACGACCCCACGGATTTCACGGCCGGCTTCGACTTCGGCACCTTCAACGCCAGCCCCAATACTAACAACGCCATGGATACTGAAGATAGCATCACCGCGCTTCTACCGGGTCTGCAGGATTACGCCAACACGCAACCCATCGGGACGGAAGCGGAAGAGCCGGACTTCAACGCGCTGTTTGCGACCGATGCGCCGATAGGTGTCGAAGCGGACGGGCAGCAGGAAAGCGAGCAGAGGGATTCAACGTTCGACGATATCATGAATTTCGCCGAGTTCAACGGGAGCGAGTACACTGTTGGTGGAGGGGGCGAGGGAGGTGGCGGCGACGGGACCGACTTTGACGACTTCAATTTCGATTGATCGCAAGTGTGCTCCGAAGTACTACGTGTGGCAACGCTTGTTGCCCCCGAACAACTGTGTACTAAGTGTACGAGCTGCCTTTTCACGATGGCAAGCACGTTCTTTCCTACATTAGTTTACGCAGTGTTGTTACTTGAGGCAGCTTTGCGTGATAGATTGCCAAGCGCTTGGGGTAGGTACTTGTACCATAGTACAGTCGAAAGCAGGCCTGCGCCATGCCGCAGCTGGCTAGCACGCAGCCTGGTGGCTGGCTATCACAATGCACCACTCTTCTGTCTGCGCTGAAGAAAGAAGCAATATGCGACATCCCAAACGCGACATGTTTCTGCCATGAACCAGACCGTTGGCAGACGTACATAGTCCATCTCACATACAAGAAAACTTTCCAGGACGATGGCCAGCTGTGCTTGATTGCGCTGCGGTGTCTGCCAGGAGAGGACAATGGGCCAGCAGGACGCATCGTGGCGTTCGGGCAGGAGTTCGTGTGCGATACAGGTCGAGAGCTCCAAACGCGCTGGCTCCCAAGTACAGAGCATAGTGGCGTACCGGGCGATAGGCGTACTGGCGATCTGCGCGTAAAATCCACGTGGTACGGGCTGAACGACGACCACAGTCCCGGTGATGGAAAGCGCTTTTATATCAGATCGAGTTTGAAGGCGTCTTGGCGCGATTCTGCAGAAGTCGGACTATGCGCCGGTAAGAGGAGTCGGCTTGCTCCTCACCACGCATTACTCCGGCCATGTCGGGAGCGCAGCAGCGCGCCTCCTCCCTCGCCGCTGAATCCGCCCACCTCCTCAACGACGCCCTGAGCGATCTAGCCCGCGCCATCCTCCTCGTCCGGCTCAGTGGGCACCTCGGCCTCGCAGAATTCTTCGAGCCCGACTTAGACGCCATTGTGGCGAACCACGTACTAGGCACGATCCAGCTGCGAGAGATCCAGGCCAACGCCTCACGACTAGTATCGCCGGGACTCTACGACCATGTGCCGTGGCTGCTGGATCAGCTGGCGGAGCGGGAGATAGATTACGCGTTGCTGAGGCTGCAGTTGGCCTTTCAGCTGGCAAGGGAGACGGAGCGGGAGCTGCTTGCGGCGGATGTCGGGCATTTGACTGAGCGATGGGCCCTATATTGGGAGCTGGACCGGGAGGTAGATGAGGAGATGGAAGCTGAGCGAAACGCAGAGGCGGCGGAGATAACCACGGCAGATTTCCGAGGGCTTTCTGAGTCGGGGGCATGGGTGTTGCTTCCTAAGCGCGGCATGCCTCGGTTACGCGCCTGTGAAGTCCGTTAGCATGCAGTAATGCTAAAAGCGTACGGAGTATTGTAGTATTTGAGTGAATGCGTGTTCAGATAAATTGCGTATGAGTTTGCTCCTCAGTCTCCGCGATGCGGATGTAGGACAGCTCCAATATATGATATGTATCATCCTTGCAAGTGAATAGAATTGGTGATGCTCAACTTACTTGCATCTAATTATCATCAGCGTTCCACTGCCTTGCGTTGCGTGGTGTAGGAAGGACGCATCGCGCCCTCCTTGAACGTGGCGTAGTAATCTCAATAGGGTGCCAGGCAGATAGTTGTCGTTGGCAGAATGACACACGCCTTAAAGAGTGATGCTCAACCTTCCTCGTCGAAGGCGAGCTTGATGGGCTTGGCTTTCTTCCTCGGCTTGGCCACAGCTTTCCTCTCCATCGCTGCCTTGGTGGCAACATCACCGTCTTCATCGCCAACGACCTTGGCAGCCTTCCGCTTCTTGGTCACCAATCCGGACGTTGCCATCACCCCACCCTTCTTCCCGTCCTCCGCTGGCATCGCACCCGACATCGAGATCGCAGGGTCATCCTTTGCTTCTCCACTGACATTGCCGCCAGCAGTGGCGTCCGCAGTCTCGGCATCAGCTTTGGTGAGCTGTTCGTATTCCTCCTTGCTCACCGTCTCGCCGCTCTCGTCCACCACCGTAGGCCCGTCATCGTCGTTTGGGTCTTTTGCTCGTGTCGGGCGCGCCAATGGACGCTCATGCCGGTCACTGTCACCTCTGCCCGCTTTCTGGTCGTGTAGACGCTGCAGGAAGGGTGGCAGAGCGGTGTCGTAACTCAAGTCTTTGGCCTTGATCTTGCCTGACATGATTGCCACCAACGCTCAGCATCCAGAACAGGTGAGAAAGGCTGTGCGACCGCCACGGGCGATGGTCGACTGTCTAACACCTGAGGGTGTTCCACCGTAGCTGCCGCAGCTCTCAACCTTCCAGGCCTTCGAGGATACGATGGTACGTAGGTACAGTATTAGATACATGCAGGTGTAAAAGCTTTGCGTCGAAGAAAGGAAGCTTGACACGCTTGCCAAGCCTCGACGCGCAAGCTTCGACTGCTCTCCCGCTGTCTCGGTGGGCAAGAGGGTTGAATCGACAAGCAGTACGGTTATTAGCAGCGGAAGTGAAGAGTGCAAGTTGCCATTGGTCTCACGGTGCTGCGAGTGTTCGAATAGTTGATGCGTTCAAGTGAGGTTTGTGTGTATGTGTGGGAAAGCACGAGCGGACAGGGATCATCTCGACAGGCAGGGGTCGGTCGGGGCGAGGCCAACCTCCTTTGAGACTTGTCCAGACAAACACGAGAGAGGATTCAACAAGCCAAGTCGCAGCCTACACCTACACCCACGACACCCGTGAGTCTTGACATTTCCGACCCATGGTCCGGCGACAATAGTTGTCCCACCCCGCTGCGCAACTCACCCTCAGTCGCTCGCTACCACCCCGCCACCATCACCACCCCCACCACCACCACCACCGCCGCCGCCGCCGCACTCGACGAGATCCCAGATTCAACGAGCGATTCGATCGCCCCCTCCATAGCCTATGAGGCTCCGACGACCCTCCGCACCACCAGCTGCGAGCACCCAAGGTGATCGGCCCACGCGGCCCTCGAATCGCACAATGGACTACCTCAGATCGGTGCAGAAGCGGTTACCCTCCGCCGAGCAACTACCCACCCTGAAGAGCCTGCAACACATGTCCCTCAGGGACGCCTCAAAGAAGCTGCCGCAGCGGTTAGCCTTCTTCCGGAAACGAATACGAATACGCGGCAACAGCAAGTTCAGCGTTCCCTTGTACCTTGTCCTGCTCTTCCCCGTACTGGTCCTCATAATCATATTATTACTGTTTGTACGACATCCGAACAGTCCTGGTGGGAGGCTGATACCGGCTGGTGCACCGCCGAGCATACGGAAGATCAACGAAAAGCACGACAAAGTCTTTGTGACGGGCTGCCTCGACCCGAAGGTGCAGCAAGATGCGCCGAGAGCGAACGCGGCATTTGTGGTATTGGCGCGGAATAAAGAGCTAGATGGCGTGGTGGAGAGCCTGAAGAGCGTGGAG
>NAJQ01000549.1:9249-20190 GCA_005059865.1 Friedmanniomyces simplex
GATTCGACAACGGAGCTGGCTCGGATGGTGCAAGCTCTGCGGCATGCTTGTAGCGGACGATGGCTTCTGCGAACTTGCCGGGTTTGTACAGCTCGTTGCCCTGCTTGCGTACATCTTCAGAAGAAGGATTGGGGGAACCTTGAGTAGTCATCGTCAAGGCTCGCTATCAAGCGGTTTGTCGATGTTACAATGCAGGTGCCTAGCAACTGTATAGCCTGTCAAGATAAAAGATGGCTCGCGAAGGGCGCGAAGGGGGGTGAGTCCGCCGTCGCGAACGACGGGTTGGCCCGCTCATATCGGCGTTCTCATCCTCGCCCTGACAGCGTCCCGAGGAGCGGCGGCAACGTCCAACTCGATGATGTCTGCGAGGCTCTGGTCGGACCGCCAGATCACGCGGCTGCACATCCATACCATACATTGATGGACGTCGGAATCTCAAGGTTGGTTGTTATATGCCATGTGGAGGTTGACGTTTAAATGGTCCCCGCGCCCCGTCTAGCTAGCGTGACTGCCTCGTGGCACGCGGTCTGTGCGTCCATCTCGGCATCGTGAAGTGAACGTGGATTACTGGACAACACCACAACAACAATGCGATGACAAAGATGGGCCGCCCACGCTGGCAGTACCTCCTCCTCATCCTCTCCTTCCTCTCTATCGCCCTAGCTGCCTGTACGTCCTCTACCTCTGGTACACCCTTCTCCAGCTTGCTGACCTCTGCCAGCACCTACCTCTTTTTGTAAATGCACCTGCTTTACCAACTCCACCATCATCCCCCTCGACGACTCTACCACCACCCAGAAACCAAGCGCCGACGACAGTAAAGCCTCGGCAAAGGGCCACCGTACCTGCAACGACTGCAACAAGCAGTTCTGCCTCGATTACCACCTGCCTATCTGCCAGGACGCAACAGAAACAGACGTCTTCACTACATGTTTCCAGCGAGACAGCAGGAAGGACGAAGCGGTGGTATTCATCTTCATCTTCGCGACTGGCGGACTGCTGGCTTGGGCGGCCGTGAGGCCATGGGTGCAGAAATGGCGGGACAATGCACGGGCGGGACAGGCGTATGCGCCTGTGAGGGGTGAAGAGGGTGGCGACCGGTGATGCGCTGCAGAAGATTGTCTACCGAGCACGCTTGCGTCACTGCCTGGTCGAAGCAATGGCAATATCGTTGAGGGGGGGAGTCACCCTGATTCACCTGCCAATGCTGATGTGGTAAACTGCCAATGCATCACGCTCGCAAGAGACCGCAGCATAGGCTCAGACTATGTCGAGCGAACACAAGAGCAGATGTGACTAAATCTGGGCAAGTGGTCGGCTAGCGACCGAGTGAACCCGGCAATGCATATGGTACCAAGCCATTCCTAGCGCAATTTGCTTCTGCAGCCGGTTACATCGGCTGAATGAGACTCGGCTTTCCAGCTGCAAGCATTGCTTTTCAATGGAGGCTGGCCCAGCGAACTGGAGTTGTGCTACGGCTGGCATGACCTGAGCGTGGCGCGGTTGACGGATACTTGCAGCTGGATGTTTGCTCTGGACTTAAGTGGGATATGCCGTGCGACGAGATACCAGGGCCAAGCCCTCGAGCTGATCTGTGCGACGAAGGCAGCCATGCTGCAACCCAGGTATACCACGGCGAAGGTCGCCGCGTCGTGACAGTTCCACGTTCTGTTCCTCGTCAATCATCGTCCCGCGATTTGTTTCGTCTCATCACAATCATGGCAGCACCATTTGGATTCTCGGCCGGCGACTTCGTTGCCGGTATTACCCTCCTCGTACAGGCAACGCAGGCACTTCGTGCGTCGAGTACTGCCACCGCCGACTGCCAGGCAGCGGCCGCCTCGCTCGAAAGCGTGCAGCATGTCTTGGAGCGAGTCGACAGTCTGGATAAGTCCAGCGGGAACGCTGAGGATTACGAGTCTCTCGTTGCGGCTGCAAGAGCTTGCCACAAGCAAGTCGTTGACCTCGTCCCTCGTATCAAGGAGTATGCGACCTGTCTCGCAGATGTTGAAGGCGGACGGAAATCGCGCTGGCGGAGGACGTATACGTCAAACAAGATGAAGCTTCTGTGGACGTTTGAGATCAAGAAAGACGTGAAGGACCCGATGGCCGAGATCGGACCTCAGCTCACTGCCATAAACATGCACTTCCACCTGGTGGAGTCGCAGAAGACGACCATCATTGCGAATCAGCTGAAAAGCATGATGGTGGTCAATCAACAGAGTCACGCTCATCTTCAGGTGCTCGTCACCCGCTTGGAGCCGGATACAGTCGCTGGAGCGGAAAGAAAGCAGGACACTTGGGGCCGTGGTAATGTCGTCCGGCGGGTGCGGGTACCGAGCGAGCGACTGGCGATCCGCAGCGAACGAGATGCAGTCCCGCTACCTCGTACTTACCCTGCTGCGAGGTCTGCTGTCACTGCAGATATCACATCCGAGCAGGTCATCTCGATCCTTGTGCTGTACCTCTGGCAGTCACTATATCAGTTCGTCCGAGCGATGAGCAGTATTCCGATGAAGCCGACTTTCTTACTCCACACGAACATTCACGTTCAGGATGCCTTGGGGAGGTCATTGAATTTGCCCTACGAGCACTTCCGTCACTGGCCGGTGATGAAGGCGCGGTTAGAGGTGGCGTTTGCTGGGTGCCCTGGCCAGATTAATGTCCAACGGAGCAAATTCGCGTTGTTCGCCATCAGGAGCAGCAAAGGCACGCAGACAAAAGCTCAGCTAGTCTTGAACGCTGCCAGCTGGGACGAGGGCATCAGATGCGGACAAAAGTTCGTCATGTCGATGTCCATTGAAGGACAGGGTCACAAGCTCAATCAATGCCCTCGTTGTGGGACAACGAACGAGCAGGCTGGCCAGATTGGCTGGTCCACGTGGTAAGCGACCGAAATCACCGCTCTTCTGTCCGTTGCTGTACTGGCTGACGCAAATAGTCTGTCCTGTGACCTTTTGCATCGTGTCCAGCATTCACTACTGCCTCGCGTTCCTATCCAACGACGACTAGAAGACAATAAACATTTTCAAGAGGATGCGGACAACTCTCCGTCTGTACTGCTCTCCGACATGCGCGCACAATCCGTTCGAGAAGATCTCGATCTCAACTCCTTCAAAACCGTTCACTGGACGCCGCTGACCTGCCGGTCTTGTTCCGCGTTTTTCACCTCGGACGAGCAGCTATCGAGACACATTACCACTGGTCATCGAGACGAATTATTGTTCTCGACACGGAGCCTTGGAGCGACAGGAGTCCACCATGGCGATATCACTGACACATTGCAGCACAGAGATGTCGAAGGCCAGGCAGTTGGCAAGCTCTCCGAAGTGATGGAGCCGCTTGGTCGTTGGGAGAGACACAAGATTGCAAACGGGGGGTTGCGGTCAGCGAAGTAATTTGAGTTGCAAGATCGGGTGTGCAATGTTTTCAAAGCACTATATCTATCTAATCCATTACAAACCTGCATTTAAACTCGGCGTAGCTTAATTCTATCCTTTGCTCGCCACCCCGCCCAAAGCAAGGAGTGCTATGCCTTGCTCGTCGTGCTCAGAACCGCGCGCGTTGCCCGCAGCGGTGACAGTTGAAATTCTGGATGCCGTGTACCTCTGGAAAGTGGTACAGACGTTCCACGCATCCGCGCGGTCTCTGTTCGTATGGTGGATGTTCGGACTCGCGCCAGCACGGGTCATAGCTGTATTCATGCAACTGGTCGCATATTTCATGCACAATTACGGTTCTCCAACGAGGTTTTCGGCTCGTGGACACCCCCTGCTGTTGTTGGTCGCCACGTCGACCCGACGGCGTCTGCGATTGACTTCGTCTTTGCGATCCGCCTCGTCCTTGCGAGCGACTCCAAGAGACATCCGTTGTGGAGTTTCTGCGGTGCGGCTGTGGTGGTGTAGGCGATTCTGGTATGAGTTCCTCGTAGGTCCATGTCATAGTGACGCAACAGTAGGCGCAACTCCATATGCACATCTTTTCTTGCTGACTTTGTTGGGAAGGGTGCGATGTATGGATGCAATCCTGAAACTGGCCATACGTCTTGCTCTCTTGTATGAGCAGTAAAGGAGCCAGAGATTTGATCGCCATCACTCTAGTGTGTTTGGTCTGGCATCTGGTGATTTATGTCGAGCATGTAGTGAATAAGCGATGCCCCGATTCACCGTATAGGCGATGGGCTAGATTCTCATTGACCACAGCAGGATCGTGAACATTCTCCTTGCCGGCCTCTCAGGTTGACTCATTGTTCGATTGCACTAGCAGGTTCGATACCTGGCGAGGTCTTAAATACGTGCTGCGGTGAGCATCTCTCCAAGAGGAATATTGATCGGCCCCTTAGCGCCGTTTCACGTGAATGAAGCATGACCAGCAACAATCCATGAGTACATTCTCACAGGTTGGCACACGTTCACTGAGCAGTAACAGTCTCTGTGCGATGCCAGCCATCGTTTCTCGTTTGCTTTTGGCTTCGCGGGTGTGTGGTTGGTGATCAGGCCCTCCGTCGCCTTGAAGTTGATCTTGATCGAAGCAACGGGCGTTTCCGTCCCCATGTAGAGCCGGAGGCGCCCGTAGGCTCAATATCACACCTGCTCGAACATTCTGTACTTCGGAGAGCATTTCTGGGGGGATCGTCGAGCACATCCGGATCCGACTGCCTTCTCGACAGCTGCCCCTTCGCTCTCGTGCTCTCGCATAGCTGATATGCACGTCAGTCCTCCGTAGTGTTACCGCGGAGAGAGCAACACATTGCGGCCACCGCAAACCGTCCACGTGGAGCGAAATTGATCGATCGCCTCCAATCTCCATCTCCCGGAACGCTTGCTGATGAAATCAGCGGACAGCTTCGTGACGGTGCTAATCTGGTTGCGCCTGTCGCCGAGATACTGCCGCCCTGCGATCCGGCCATCCGCGGAGGCGCATAAAACGAGCTCATCTATCCACGACCAAGCTCTTTGCTGCTCTAGTGTCCATCGGAAAACGGCAACGAAGAACTGCTTTGGCGTCGTCTCCGGAAGGCACGCTGCCGATATTAGTAAGTAGGCCCCTCCCCATACCGATCCCGATTTCATCCATTGCGGAGACCGCCGTCCAGCTGTACAACCCGGCACGCGTGACGAGCTCTCGATCTCGGGACCAAGCCTCTCGCAGCTCTGCCATTCTCCCAACAAGCAGGGTCAAAAGCTCCGCTCTGTCGCCGTCTCCAAACAATGTGCTGCCGAACAGTAGCAGGTATGCCCTTACGTGTGCTGAACCCCAGTGAGTCATCACGGAGATCCTGCCACTCCTCGGTCTGAAATACCGCACATAACGAGCTCTCGATCTCAGGATACAGCTGTTGGCACCTTAGCAGTCTCTCAAATAGACAGGATCAAGAAGCCCGCTCTGCCCCCGTCTCTGAGAGTCGTACTGTCGAAAGTAAGAGGGAGGTCTCTACGCCACCTGTTCGAAATTCGCTGGTCGCAGAGATACTGCCAGGAAATCGTCCAAGGTTATTCCATTTGCCAAATCCCTGTCCGACGGGCGCAGGTGTCAACAGCTCTGCTCTGGCGTCTTCTCCGGAAGTCGGGCTGCCGAGAGTAAAAGGTAGGCCTCATGGTGCGCTGAGTCTGGCTTCGCTGCCCGTGAGATACTGCCAGTTAGCCGGTCAAAGGCTGTTGCATATGCCAAGTCCCCTTACGACGAGGGCAGGTGCCAAGAACCCTGCTCTAGCGCCTTCTCCGGAAGTCGTGCGGTCAGTAGCACACGAGAGCCCTCTACGTGAGCAGTTCCCGACTCGCTGCCCGCGAGATACAGCCAGCAGGTCGCTCAAACAGTGACACACATAACAAGCACCCCAAGTCCCGAAGATCCAGCTTTCATGACTCGACTACCTCTTGCACTCGCAGTCTCTGAACCCCAGGCTACCACCATCCATACCACATCACACCGCCCTCCCGCCCCGACACCGGATTTACTCCCCCTCAAAGGTTGGGACTCAGCTGATCATACCGTACACACATCTCCACGCTCTCCACACTCGCCTGCAAGAACTTCCTTGCTTCCAGTCCCACCCAGACCTTTGCCATGGATAGATCGCCGGACCGTAGCATACTGCGTGCACCCGAGGAGGCACCGAGTTGGCGGAGGATGGGGAGGGCACTACACACACACGTTAGCAATGTAACCGTAACAGTAGTATACGGTGGAGTGGCAAAAGTGTCGGGATGGTATGAGACATACCCAGAAAACAAATCCATCCCCGGATCCAAACTCCTCCCAATCCCCTCCAGCAACAGAATACTCAACACCACATTCACAAAATCCCCCTCGAGCCTAACATGATGCCCGCGCACCATATCCAGCACCTCATTCAACACATCCCCAATCTTGATATTCCCCAGCGCGAACGTCCTCGACTTAACCCCGAGGACGAGATGCTGCATCCTCAGCGCGAAAACCTCTTTATCCAGTACCGCGGAGGGCTGCCGGCAGCGCTCCACCATGAGGTGACCGGCTTTATAGCCGTCGAACTCGGCGATGGCTTTGAAGAGGTCGAGGAAGTTTTTCCGGTTGAGATCGTTGAGTTCGGTGACGAGGCCGGTGTCGATGAAGATGAGTTGGGGCCTGTAACCCTCCGCATCGATTTGTTTCAGAGTTGCTTCCCATACGGTGGTGGATTTGGCGTGTAAATACGGTCGCAAGCGCTCCAGGACTTCCTCCGTGACGTCCGGGCTTTCACTCGGGTTGGCCTTTTTCTTGCCTCGGAGTGAAGGGAATTGCGCTCCGACGTCTATGGTGACGGGTTTGTAGAACCGGACCATGATGTTTCCCGGGTGGAGATCGGCGTGGATGAAATTGTCTATCAGCAGCATGTGCAAGAACGCATCGAGCCCCTCGTCCGCGATCTCCTTCTGAAACACCCCGCCGCCATTCTGCAGGAAGTGCTCGAGCGGGATGCCCGTCGCGTATTCCTCGACCAGCACTTGTCGGGTCGTGTACTGGGAGTAAGGGTACGGAAACCAGGCGGTCGTGCGGGAAGCGAAGTTCCGGCGGAAAATGGTCAGGTTTGCTGCTTCGATGCGGAGGTCGAGTTGCAGGCGCATCATCTCGCCGAACTGGGCGACTTCGTCTGGGAAGGAGAGCCATTCCATCGTCGGGATGGCGTTGATGACGTGGGCGAAGAAGGACATGATGCGTAAGTCGCGGCGAACGATGCGTTCGATTTTGGGGTGAAGGACTTTGATCGCGACGTAGCTGGAGGGGATGCGCTGCGGGGTGGACTTGAGTAAGGGGTCGACTGTTTTTTGCGCTCGCTGGCGGAGAGTCTGTGGAGACTGATCATCGCCGTTGTCGAGGACGGTCATGTCGGGCTTGAGCTTAGCCTTGTAAACTTGCGCTATGGCTCCAACGCCGAGGGGGTGCTCATGGAACTCGTCGAAGATCTGGTCGAAGGGGCGGCCGAAGGCTCTCTCCAGCGTTTCCTTCGTGACTTTGAGAGAGTGCGCGGGTGCGTCGGAGTGCAGCGAGGACATGATGGAGCACATCTCGGTGGGGAAGATATCCGTCCGACTCGCCGCCCACTGTCCCAATTTGATGAAGGCCGCGCCCGCCCTCTCCATCGAGGCGACCAGGAAGCCATACCACCATAACGTGCCACTCCGCTCATTATCCCGATCCGCCCTCCTCTCCCCAAACCATATCACGGGTATCGTCGCCAGCACCGGCACGAAGATAATCACCAGTTTCAAGAACCGGAACCCGGTCGCCATGGGCTCAACAATCCACTTGTCCAAGAACCGCCACAGCCCCCGCCGCCATTTCCGCGAGTGCTGTAGTCTCTCCGGTATCCGCGCCTCCTCCAGCTCCTGCCGCGATATCTCAAGCATCTGCGCCTCATGCGTCTTGCCGTGCATGTCATCCTCGTCTGCGATCGAGACGAAAGCGGCCGGGCTGAGGAGCGCAAGGAGCGCGGTGCCGCCCTTGACGGGTGGAGGGGGGCGGCGGAAACTGTGTCGTGCATTGCGGAGGATGGAGAAGCTCTTCGCGGTGCGGCCGCTGTGGAGGCTGTATTGGACGTGGCGGAGGACCTGTGGTCGCACGCTTTCGCCGCTGCAGCGCCAGCACGTCCGGCTGAGGAGAAGGGCGGCGCGCATGGTCGGGGTGGGAGTTTGCTATGCGTAGTGGGCTATCGCACCATCGTGAATGGGTGGTCGAGTGCGTCAAGTTTGATGTTTTGCAGAATATCTTACATTGTTTGGCCAACATCTTCTGGTCGACGTCCCGCGTTCCCACGTCATTATTCCGCTGTCACATGCAAGCCTGCACAAACACCAATGTAGACACAAAGTAAGTCAACACATACGTGTGGAGACGACACAACATTGAAGCGCAACCGAGAAGACGTAGCCGACAGCCAAGATTGAGACCATACTCATCCTACCAACACAGAGGCACCCTCCCATCGCACGAAGCGCCATACACCCCCCCTCCACCCAACCCCCATCAACAAGGTGGCAACATACTCATAGTCGCCGCATCACAGCTCACCTCCTCAAAATGATGCAACGTCCCAAACCCCATCGCACTCAACCCATCGAAATTCCCATCCCCATCCATGTAATCCAGAATACACGCATTGCACCCTTGCTGCTTGATCTGCCGCATGCCCAGCAAAATCAGTCCCTGCAACAGCGTCGAGTACTCCCCCACCGACGGACTGATGACGGGCGACGAGATGCCCCCAGCCATCTCCCCGCCGAGGTCTTTCATCCCGGGCACGAACTCGGCGAGCTGCGAGTGCATGTTATAGAGCACCACCGTCCCCACCAGGGCCCCATCCTCGGGCCGTTTGGCGCGGATGATGCCGCACGCGGTCGGGTCCGCGAGGGCCATTTTGTAGACCTCCGCTAGGCCCTGCCGGTTGTTGGTCTTGATGTGATCGAGCACGGGTCCTGCGTAGTCCCAGCCGTACACGAGGTCGAAGTCCGCCCCCGCGCTCTGCAGACTCTTGGCCATTCCTGCGGGTGGCGTCCAGGTTGAGAGGTTGCGCGCGACCATGCTGCAAACGGAGCGGGATAAGGCGGTGTTCCAGCCTAGATTCGCGAACCAGGAGCGCAGGCGTTTGCGCTCGCCGCCGTGGCCGGTTGGGATGCCGAGGTAGATGCTCGGCAGGCGGGAGCCGAGCTGGAAGCGCTTGATGCCCTCGCGTTGGAGGAGGGTACGGATGGCACGGTTGTGGAGGGAGTGGCCGATGGAGAGTTTGCGGCGGCTGGGGTCGACGAAGACGGCGCCGATGACGCCCGTGCCGGTCGCTTTGAAGAAGTAGGTCGAGCAGAAGCCGTAGAGGGCTTGCGTGCTGCTGTTGCGGACGACGAAGTGGGCCTCGGGGATCTCGGCGTTGCGGAGGAGGAGGGAGTTGGAGGTTGCGCCTGAGAGCTCGGAGTGGAGGCCAGGTGTGTTGCCTTCGACTACGGTTTTGATCAGGACGTCGAGGGCGTTGGAGTCTCGCTCTTCGTTGAAAGCTTCGACTAGCCAATGCTGCTTCGACTGCGACAACTTCTGGCTCTGACTGATCGTGCCAGGAAGGGCTCCAGCGGGGGTGAACTCGCCATACAACACCTTGACGAGCGAGTTCAGCGCCGTCTCGGTGAAGTCGTAGGTGCAGATGTACGTCCCGATCGTCTGATCCATCGCAAAGTCATACGGCGAGCTCGCCGCAACGACAATAACCGGTTTCTCTCGCTTGTCGCCGCTCGCAGAGTACTGCATATTGCAGATCATCGAGACGTGCTTCGTGAAGCCGTGTTGGTAGAGATTCCGGTTGGCGTCCGCTGTCACGATGATGATCGCACTCGCGCGGTTGATGAGGTTCTCATGTTGCGGACGTACGCCATTGGCTGTGTAGGAAGTATGCAGTACACGTCCGCTGCGTTGGCGAGCCAATGACCGACCGAGCTCACGGAAGACACGCTCGCCACTCATGACTGAGGCGCTGCGCTCCCATATCGCGGGCTCCGGCGAGCCGTTGGTGGCCTGCTCGCTGAGTGCCCGTGAGGCGGCGGAGGCAACCAATGGCTTTACCAGCGGCGTCAGAAGCAAAAGCTCGTCTTCCGGCTCCATGATGTTGGTGAGCGGTAATAGCCTGTTTTTGTCCCTGACGACTGTGATAGAGGAGTTGTATGCCCGAGTCGACAGCGTAGTGTGAGCAGGCTGGAGCCTAGACAATGCGCTAATACCCAACGGATTCATCGCCTTCTCCCAGGTCGTGCACTTGGCCTTCATATCCAGCACCCTTTGCAGCGAGACTCGGAGCCGCTCCCTCGAGATCATGCCGTTCTCAATGCCAAGCTTGAGACCCGCAATCGCTTCCTGTTGATGCGCGAACGAGCGACAGAGGAGCACAATGTCGCAGCCGGCATTGATGGCCATGACCGTCCCGCCACCCACGCCAATATTATGGCTCAAGGCCTCCATCTCCAGACAGTCCGATATGACCACGCCGTTGAAGTGCAAGTCATTTCGTAAGAGATCGTTGACGACTTGCTCCGACAGGCAAGCGTGCATGACGTTCAGCCCGGCGGACGACATCGCGCAGCCGCCCACCATCATCGCATCCAGACCTTCCTTGATGGCGTTGCGGAAGGGAACCAGCGCGCTCAAGCTGAGCGACTCCAGACTCTCGGTGATGGTCGGCACATCGAGCGCAGACCCCAGGAACTCCAGACTACCGTACGACGGGAAGTGCTTGCCCATCGTTGCCAGACCGACCTCCCTATAACCCTTCATGAACGCCACACCATATGAGGAGACTTCCTGCGGATCATCCCCCGTCGTCCGCACACCCAGAGGCTGGTTCCGCGCGTTTGTCAAGACGTCGAGACAGGGTCCCATCATGAGATTGATGCCGCAGGTGGCGATCTCCTCAGCCGTCGCTTTCGCCACCTCGTAGGCCAGCTCGCG